>WBMZ01011576.1:0-46657 GCA_013400975.1 Atrichornis clamosus
AGCCGGGCAGCGGCGCGGAGGCGGAGGAGAAGGAGGCGAAAGAGAAAGGCAGCCTGGAGGGAGGGAGCGCCGAGCCACAGACTAGCACAGCAAATTCTCCACCGTCCTCTAGCACCCACCAAGCGGCGGCAGTGTCTAGAAATATAGAGCTAGAATTATCAAATCACCCCGCTCCTGCACCATGGCTTTCCAAAGTAGGCTCCCTTCTTGGATTATTTTGTGCTCCGTCTGGTTGTTCCGCTTTGCACACACGGGGGAGGCACAGGCTGCAAAAGAAGGTAAGGTGATGCGGAAGACAAAAGTTTGGGCTTATTTATTGCTTTTGCCCACGAAGTCTGTGTGGTGGCTTAGCAGGGGACCTTCCTCCCCCTGCCAACTGCTTGTTAGCCCCTCCTTAGGAAAAAGGACCGAAAAAAAAAAAAAGTCTTTTTAGTTGGGAGGGAGAAAAGAGCAAGGCATTCACTGGGGGGTGTGCCTGTGTATGTGTGAGAGACCGGGACAACTGCCTATGCTCCCAGGAATGAGATTTGCGAGGTATTCGCACGTGATGAAGAGGCATGGGGCTTGGGAGAGCCCCTGGCCCGACGATCCGTGCAGGGGAGCCTCGCTCTCCCGTGCCAGCCTTGATCCTCCGGAGGAGGTGCAGGGAGGGCGGGTTACCTCTCTGCTCCCTGGGCAGGGGCTGAGGGCTGAGTTTTAGGGCTTGGGACGTTTGGTGGGAGGTAAGGCACAGCGCGGGGCTGAGGCTGCGGGGAACTCCCCGCCGCTCCCCACTGGGGGCCTGCAGCGCTCCGGTTCAGGGGGCCGGGCACAGACCGCGGGAAGGAGCATCGGGGTGCAGTTTGGCACTTCCCGGCCATGCAGCCTGGGCTTGTATCTAGAGAGTATATACGGCCTGGCGTTGTGTGCCTGCAACGTGTGTGCTCTCCCCTGGCATCGCTGAAGAGAGGTTTAGGGATGGATATTTTACACCATCTGCGTATCACAACGGGGCTTCCCGATTCCCATCAGTCCAATACTGGTATCCGTGTAAGGCGAACCCCTGACATTTGTTTCCCCCGCGCATAGAGACAAACCAGGCAGTTTTGTATCAGAGGCTGATGGAGGTGTTTAAAATCAATTCACAAAGCCCATTTGGGAATCTCTTTTTTCATGCTGAGAAAATCCGAAATGATTTAAAGGAGCTCCCTGCTCTCGTTTGACAGCCGAAGGCGAAGGTCCGTCTCCATCTTCGGGGGGGGGACGACACACACGACACGACATGACATGACAGGGACGGGGGAGTCAGGGCATTTTCGGTGCCTCTGCATATGTATGCGTTTGGGGTTTTTTCCCCCCCTCAGCTGGATGCGTCAGTATTTTTCATCAAACCGCTGGCATGCAGTAAAATATGATTTTGAGCTTGTAACTGGAGCTTAAAAAAATGCCTCAATTAAAATGTCCTCTGCCCTTAAGAGATGAAGTCGAGGTTAGAGAGGGAAAGAGGAGGGGGTCTTTCAGTAGCAGGATTTCGAAAGTTTATTTGGAGAGGCTCTAAAGCACAGAGACCTTCACGCGGGGAGAACTAATGCGTAGACATGGGGTGCGGAGCGGAGAAGGGCCGGGCAGGCGGTCAGGAACGCAGGCGGGGAGAGTGCGAACTGCCTGCCCCACTCTGCCCTGCGGATTGCTCCGGTGCTTCGCGGGGGCAGTCTGCCCCGTTTTTTTCTGTGTAATACGAGTATGGGTGGATATGCGTGCATCTGTACCTATGAGTGTGTGTGTGTGTGTGTATGTATAACGTCTGTATGTTCGGGGACAATCATCACCTAGCCAAAGGAGGGTCAGGAGGGGGCGAGCGGCAAACAGGGATTGATAGCGGCTACCTGCTTCAAAGGCAGAAAACTCCCGCGGAAGAAAGAACGACATAAAACAAAAAAAGTAACTTTGCAGCTTCACCGCCGGCTCCGCCGAAGGGCCGGTGGCGGCAGCAGCCCCGCGTGGTTTCCTACCCCTCCCCGCTGGGTACGGAAGAGAGATGGGAAGGGTAAAAGGCTGAAAAGTTTTTCGAGTTTTATTTCTATAGCTAAATACCAGCCGCGGTGAAATTCTGGAGAGGAATGAGCCAGGGTACCCCTATCTCTCTAAGCGAGGGAGTGACCGCGTTACCTGCGGAGCCCTCTGCCAGCGGCCGGGACCCCCGGGGCGAGCGCAGACACGGGGAGGGGGCTATCCCTTCGCTCCGTGGCTACGAGAGCTCGGAGCTCCACTGTGGGGCCGCTGTCCCGGGCGCTTCCTCCCCGAGCCGTGGCTGTCGGGGGTGCGGCGGGGGCGGCCGCGGGACCGGCGCTCCGCTGCGCCTCTGCCGCCAAACCCCTTTCCTCGGCGCGAAGGCGCGGCCGCCTGCGCGCAGCACCCGAGGCGCGACTGCGGATCCCCGCGGAGGCGAGAGGCCGCTGCCGCCCGCCTGCGCAGAGCCCCGCGGAGCCCCGTTCCCCGGCCGCGCCCCCGCGCTTCGCCCGCCGCTCTCCGCCTCCTTGCGCTCTCTGTCCCGCCGCGCCGCGGAGAGCGGCTCGCATCTCCCCCGCGGAGATACCGCGCCAGCGGTCCCGGTGCCCTCCGAGCGCGGGAGGCTGCGGGCACCCCGCGGCTACCGACGGAGTGAGCGGGGCGCGGCGCAGGGTCCCCCGCACCACTTCCCCGCGTTGCTGAACGAGCCGTGACGGCTACAGGGCTCCCCGGGCTGGGAGTAGGGCAGCAACCGCTGGCTTGGAGAGCTCTACCCCGGTAACTTTCGGAAGTCAGAGGGAACGCCACGATTTCTTTGCAAGGGGTGTTTGCAGAGCAGGGGACTGTGTGTTGGGGGTTTTTTGTTTGGTTGTTTTTTCTTTGTTTTTTTTGGGTTTTTTTGTTTGTTTTGTTTGCTTGTTATCTTTTATTTCTATGATGTGCTCACCCGTTGCTATGTGATGTCGAATTACTGCCAAATAAAAAGTATAATGAGTTGCAGCCATGGGGTGTTGTGCTGGTGCTGAAATGGTTAAATTTTTCGTGGTACCTTTTTTTCCAGGAGCATTATAAATGTTCTTGTTTAACAAGGCACCACATACACCACCTGCTTTTCTATAGAAAGTGTTACAAAGTAAAGCCCCTTGAATCCAAGCTTAATGACATAAGCAGGTAATCTTTCTAGAGGGAGACTATCAAACTTCCTTAATGAGTAGTTCCACTTCATTACTGAAATACAGGCCTGGAAGCTACTGCTTTGTGTTCGGCTAACATTCCATATATTACTGTATGAACCTTTAAATAACTTTTTTAGTCATCTTATCTTTTTAGTAATTCACTGAAATTTTGTGTTAAATTCTGCTTGGACAAAGGGCCAAAGCCAGAATTAAAACTGTTTCTATAGACCTGACAAAAGTTACTTCAAGCTACAGCCTTAAGTCACACATCTAAATGTCAGTACTTAAATGCTGTGTATAAAGTTATAAATAGCTTTATAGCTAAAGAAATATGGAATAGGTTCAAATTAGGAATGCTACTAAAGAGTTGGTTTTTTAGGCTGTGATCAACCACTTTTGGAGGTGGGGTTACTCTGAGCTGAAAATAATTGTGGTGCTGATAGAACTGATAACTTTCTGTATGTGAATGTCACTGGGTTATAATGACATGAAGATTTTCGTAAGCTATTACCATAAAGTGAATTAGTCTGATTTTGTGTATGTGAGGTGTGAGGTAATTGCAGAATCTTTAGCTTTCTCTATTCCTGGTTGTCATTTGTTTACAGAATTACTGCTTTATCACCAAAGGGAAGTATTTTTCATTTTGACACTCGAAAAAGATCATTGCTTTTTCAGTGCAACTCTCGGTAAGGTATAGACTAGTCCTGTCTAAATCAGTTTGGAAACATGTCGAAATGTTTGTGTGTCTGTGTGTTTTAAGCTGATTATAATAACCAGCATATGGAAAATGTCCTTATGAAAAAAGAGAGGGAGGGAGCATGCATCTTAATGACTGATTAGTAACAGTTTAGAGCACTAAAAAAAATCCCACTTCGTTTTAAGCAATGAAAGTGTAAACATTAATGTATATCTGCTTATATGTGGATAACACATAATAATTTATCAATCTATTTACAAATAAATGCATAGTTGTAGTTGCAGATAATTTTTAATAATATGAAGAAAAATAATAATTTGTACAAAATTTGTATTCATTCTATCACTTTTTAAATTCGTATTTTGTTCTTTAGTTTTATATTCCCACTTATTATACTTAACAAACTGTGGAATTTAATTTTTTCCTTTTTTTTTTTATTTTTAGTAATATTGCTGGACTCTAAAGCACAACAGACAGAGTTGGAATGGATTTCCTCTCCTCCCAATGGGGTAAGTACTGCAGGCAAAAATTAAGTTCCTAAAGACGAGTAGTTATTTTACCAAAGCAGTTGAAAGACCTGCTTTAAACTAGCTCCCCTTCATATTTATCTCAGTAATCATACCAAGTGTTTATGGTTTCTTCATTTTCAGAATGGAACCTCAGGTTACAGTATACAAATGTACAAGTGGCTCTTTGGAAACTTTTGGTGCCTTTATGTTTTGTAGTATAATGCTGTACAAAGGATTACACTGTATATTTACAACACAGTATTTTAAATCACTTTTTTCCCTTCTTCCTTTAGAAACAGCAGATCTACTTCTGTGTGGAAACTTTCTAAAAATATGTTTTTCATTTTCTGTAGAATGGGTGATCATAAATTTGTTTACGATGTTTTCTTTGTAATTGAATAGCACAGATTGAAGTGCTCTAAAATAAAAACATTTATGTTGCAGATGTGTTTGAAATGACATTCCAAACTTGAAACATCCTGAAGTCTTGCGGAGCTTGATATCTGGAACTAGGCACGAATTATGTGGTTAAGGCCACCTCCAGCTTGCATATGAATTTCATGGTACTCTATGAATTGTACCATTGTAAAATACATCACTATAAAAAAATGAGAGGTTTAGAAACATCCGTGTTATTGTCTTATTTATTATATATGTAAAGTTGAGAAATGCTTCTTTCAGTCTGAATTAAATGTGTTATAAAATCTCTTCTTCCTTAAGCCTTGAGGAAAAACATTTTCAGAAAGACATAAGGGGTATTATTATTGTCCTACCTTAGCTCAGTCCTACATGGATTCTGTCTGACAAATCATAAATTATATGGACAGTTCTTGCTCATGGAAACAGTCTTGCTGAATCTATTGTGATGCCTTGCATGAACAAGAACTTGGGGGGTCAGTCCCTTAATCTTCAGTGCATTAAGAAATCTGGAGTCAGAAGAGCGTGAAGTGTGAGTAGGGATATAAAAGTGTAACAAATCCTTTAAATAAGAAGAATGAAAATGTGAAAGTGTCTTTCTTTAAAAGCAAGATTGTAGTATCAATACAAGCATAAACTGGAAACTAATCTAAGGACTTCAGAGAGAAGGTAATGTGAGCTCAATGGGTATGATGGCTAATAACCTCGGTATTAGTGTTTTGCACTGATTGAAGCCTTTTCCAGAGGTGTTTGAAAGGTTAGCTTGGTGACTGTTGTATTAAGCTAACCTGAAGATAATGAAAGACATGTCAACACATGTTACACATGTCAGCATACTGAAAGATGAAAGCAGACTCAAATTCAACAAATAATAAAAGGCGACTTCCAGAGGTAGAAGCCAATTTCAATCAGAAATTAAAAGTGAATCAAAACTAATGGCTAGAATTTGTATGTGTGAAAATGTTCAGAAAAAGTTGCTTGTAAACTATCATAAAAGTACAATCTTAATAATGTAATTTTAAAAAGAAATGTTTTTCTAATTTTAGTTACTGAATTTAGTACTATGCAATAAAGACTTCATGGGAAAAAACACAGAAAATCTTGAGAGAAACTACTGCATCATCACAGTACAGAATATATCAGTCAGACACTCGTTAAATGCCTCATTCAACTGTAAATGCTACATTTAACACTGTTAAGATAACTAAGAAGTTAAAATACCATACATTGAAGCCAATAGAACAGGGCACGTTCAAGTGGAATTGCACGTATATCACCATATTTTGCAGTAGGACAAAGAAAAGTTGACTTTTCCCTCTGAAATTGATCACTGTAAGAAAACTTTAATGATTTGTGAGCTCAGATGCCATAGGTGAAGACATCTCAATGTACTGATGTATTTTTTTTTTCCTTGCAGAGTGATCTGATTACATAATTGCACCATAAATCATATTTCCTTAATTTCTTATGTTTGGGAAACTATGGAAAAGTAGCTTCAGTGTTTAGTGCTAGGATAACAAAAAGTAGCGCTCTTCTGTGGATTTAGTTTTTTGTATTGTTTTCCTTGACTGTAACATAAGAATCTCTTTGCTAGCTAGTCTCATGCAGTGGGATTTTGGTACTGGGAAGACTCATTTGTGTTGTATTATGAAGCATAGGTTGATTTTGTAAAATGTATTTTCTTTCTTGCTTTTTTTTTTCTGTTTGTTGGGTTTTTTTGAGGGGGAATGCTGATTTGTTTTGGTGAAGCAGTCCACATCAAAACCCGAGGAGACAGATTCTTGTGTGGTGCATGAGAGTTACCTTGTTGTCAAAGATACAATACATTGTAGTACTGAATATCTTATTGCAGAATCTGTCTGGGTGTTTTAATGGAAGAATGCTTACAAAAGATAAAAAATAAACAAAACCCGCAACTCAACTCAAAGGCACCCCAAAGCAAATAGCTCTACCTGATTTAAATGGGGAATGTGAAAATCAGCAAAATTTTAGGCTTTATGTCTTTTTTGTCATCTTGGTGGGGTTTTTTTGTTTGGTTTTTGTTTGTTTGTTTGTTTGTTTTTTTCTTTAAGGGGGAGATTTTTTTTTTATTACTGTGGTGCAGCTAAAACCCTTAGTCGAGGGCCCCTTTTTTCCTTTTCCTTATTTTTCTAGCCATTATAGAGGTGGAAAAAATATCAGTCATTCAGATCTAATGAATTTGGTATGAAGATAGACTTTCTTTTGTTCAGAGGTTAATACAGTTCCATATGCAATCATTTCAGTTAATTTCATGAGCATTTAATAATCTATTTCAATCATTTAGTACCATATGCATGTATAATGCCATATATATCACACCTATATTAACTGTAGGTCCTTGAAATGCACTTTGATATTGACAACTTCTGTGCATTTCAGCATCTGCAGCTGTGATATATTTTGTGATGATAACTTCCAGTGTTACTTGAGCCCCATTTGCTTTTTCCTGAAAAACAGACAACAACGTTAAAATGGTGTCATTTGCTGTCAAATAGGCTTGCAGAGTAATGTATACTGTATGGCTCCTGATCTGGGAAACCAGTGCCTTCCATGCTTGGTTGCCTGTGTAAAGAATGCCAGTGGATGCTCTATCCTGCAGAGGTGCCAAGTATACGAGTCCCACAAAGCACTTAAGCACATGCTTACCATTAAGCTCATAAGTACGGTCACTGATCTTAAGCAAGAGCTTAAGTGCATTATTGACACAGGGCCAGAGGGCTAAGTGCCATCCAGAGAAGTCATGGTTGCCTGTATCCTGGGGTGAGGATAGCTCACCCCCCTCCTCTAATTTATTGCAGCTGCACTTTCTGCAGGCAATGAAATGTTACAAGAAACGTGAAAAAAGGTGAGAGACTAATGTTATTTTGGTTACACCTGGGCAGATCTGTCTGGTTGATTTCAGTGGAAGGTTTGTCATTGCTGGAGGTGCAAATTCCCACGCTACCAAAGTTTAAAGACTCTGGGAATGTTTTAGGCTAACCAGCTCATTACATAGTTGGTAACCTAAAGAGGGAATATCAGAATCAGACTTTGAATCAATTAACTTTCAGTCATATGTGTTGTTTTTAATTCTGCATGTAATCTCATGGTTCATTTGAACTCCCAGTTAAGTGAATTTTGCCGCTTTAAGCATGTGTGCAGTCGCTAAACAAAATGTGAGGTGAGGAGGAGCTGCCACTTACCTTTGATTTGTAAATAAAACAGAAGGTGGACTGAGTGAAAAGGGGACCGCCAAAATGTTTTCTTGCTTTCAGATTTTTAATTCCATCCATTTTCTCTTGCCCTTTCTCTGTGCCACCTTGATCACATAGGGGGGTGACTCACAAGTTTCGGGACCTGATTCCATGTTCTCTATAGAACTACAAGTTTCATTGGAAGTTTTGCATACTCAAGTTTTATGTACTCTAATGCCAAGCACTTTCAGTTTATAAGACTTCACTGATTTTAGCTTTCTTTGGAAGAGAAGCTGCCTTGTCCTTTTGGTCTTTACTTACTCAAAACCATTGTGACCTTAGTGAAATGTGTGTGAGCCCAGTGTGAAATCAGAACCTGGTATGCTGAACAGCCTTTTCTGCCCCTTTGCAACTGTGCCCATGATACGACAATGATTGAAAGGCATGGAGGGATAGAGTCTACTGCTGCATTAGTACATATTTCCTTCATTTAGGTCATTATTTTTAATGATAACCTACTGTTAAAAAGAAGGGAGACATGAGTTGTGTGAAGCTTTTAAAAATACACTGTAGTTATGTCTGGAGACATACTCCTTTTTTATTACTAACTGTTTGTTATCATTTTAGTGGGAAGAAATTAGTGGACTGGATGAAAACTACACTCCTATACGAACATACCAGGTATGCCAGGTGATGGAATCAAACCAAAACAACTGGCTTCGGACTAACTGGATTGCAAAAAGCAATGCACAAAGGATTTTTGTAGAACTGAAGTTCACTCTGAGGGATTGTAACAGTCTTCCTGGAGTTCTGGGTACTTGTAAAGAAACTTTTAACTTGTATTATTATGAAACAGACTACGACACTGGCAGGAATATCCGAGAAAACCAATATGTAAAAATAGACACTATTGCAGCAGATGAAAGTTTTACCCAGGGTGATCTTGGGGAGAGAAAAATGAAACTTAACACAGAGGTGAGAGAAATTGGACCTTTGTCCAAAAAAGGATTCTATCTTGCGTTTCAGGACGTAGGGGCCTGCATTGCTTTGGTCTCTGTCAAAGTCTACTACAAGAAGTGCTGGTCCATCATTGAGAACTTAGCTATTTTTCCTGACACAGTGACTGGCTCAGAGTTTTCCTCTTTAGTTGAAGTGCGAGGAACTTGTGTCAGCAGTGCGGAGGAGGAGGCGGAGAACTCGCCGAAGATGCACTGTAGCGCGGAGGGAGAATGGTTAGTGCCTATTGGAAAATGTATCTGCAAAGCAGGATACCAGCAGAAAGGAGACACGTGTGAACGTAAGTAAACATACAACTTGCTGTAAATTATCTGTCATGTTCTACCAGCTTCTTTTTCTTTATTTTTCAAGAGAAATATATAATCGGCCTACTTTTAAAATTTTCGAATCTTCGGTCTGTAAAGTTCATGCTGGGTAATCTAAAGCAGTCAGCCTGTCTGATTGTGGAATAATGCACTTTTAAATTTAAATAAAAAAATGTGAAGTTGTGTGAAGTATAAATATAGGTTCAGGACTAACATTTTAAATGGGTTAAGGTGTTTCTTCTACCTCTTGGCAAGGCTGAGTAAGTCATACCTACCGCAGATACTGCCATGTATGAATAGGTAAAGAGTTTGTTCTTTCACATGATCTGTGACAGAATTATAAGGAAACTAAAATGGGTGTAGCAAACAGAATGGGGCATGGTTAGTAATGGGAAGAATACACACAGAGTAAAATCTGAGTTAGAGATTTGTGTCAAGTGTGTAAAAATTCAAACACAAGGTAGATATTTCAAACAGGATATTAAATTTTCAGAATAAAGTATGATTTCCTTTCTATAATATATTTTTGCATAAAACTAGCTCTAAACTTACAGTGGGATCATTGTGATTATTTTAAAATACGAGCAGATCACAGATTACTGAGTTGTACTTTCTAATTCAGACTAATTCAGTTAGCCATGTTCTTAGAATTATACTTACCCTTAGCACTGCTGTCACTGGGGCTACAGGCATAAAACATTCCTGCTTAGTGTGAGAAAGAATATTTTATTGTCTTTGCTTACAGTTAAAGCAAGAGAACTGGCAGTTTGCTTGAAAACAGTTATTTTCATGTACATTTAATACAGGGTCTATCATTTTTATCACAAGATAACACAAGGAGTTATATATCACCATTTTTTATTGCAAGATAGGAAGACATTTGTTGGTGAGAAATACTGTAAGTCAAAAACTGGAAAAAACCTCAACAAATCTGTGAAGAGGAGAAACATAATCTCACAAACAGAGCTGGCAGCACTCACTGAGTCTGAGGTGCCTGTGTGAGGACTTCAAAATCTGTAGAAGATTATGGACACTGTAAAGCAAAGTAAATGAGTATCCTTATTAATAGTTCTTCCTCGTGAAAAAACACAGTTCTGCTTTTGATGAGTTTTACAAGGAAATTCAGTACAAGGTGAAGTGAGTGGAGTTGATCTGAGGCCTTTGTAGCTCCACACAAATCTTTCATTGTTCTGTTGGGAAGAGATGAAGTCTTATACACTGCAGAGGATGATCTCATTAGGATTAATTGTAATGTGAAAAACTGCCCCGACAAAACCATTCAGTAGACTGTATTAGAGCTCTGTTAAAAATATTAAGTGCTGTGTCCCATAGAACAAACATAGAAAACCGTCTGTGTTACGGTTTTCGAATATTTTTTTTCTGATTGACTGATTTTTTCTTTTTTTTTAGTTAACTTACTCTTGATTGCAGACCTAGTTATCATTGATGTAATTAACATATTAATTTTATTTGACTTTCAGTAAAGGAAAGTAACCAAAAAAACCCCAGTGTACGTTAGGAAGGGGGTGGGGGACGTGAGCTGAGTAAGCATAGCAGGGATGGATAGAGAAAAACATTATGTTTAGTAACTGGAATTCAAGTGACCTGTTTATTAAACAGGCTTCTTAATTTCTAACCATGCTGATGTTGACAAAAGAATTAAATGATAACTTGTACTCGAGCATAGTGGCGTGCTCATTTGCAAGAACACTTCCTATGTTTGGCTTTCTTCCAAAGCAATCGCTAGGAGAACACACTACTCTGGAAACAGTCCAGACGATCGTTTATGGTATTTTTCCTCTTTTCTTTCAGTGATCCTGTTAAGAGTTTCAAAACAAACTCTGGCCCCATATTGAGACAAGCTAATGTGTTTGAGAGGGAAAAGGTGGTAGGCAGGCACTCGTCGAGTGCGTGCCGAGTTGGCAGCTCCGAGTCAGAACGATCTGGGTGACTGCAGCGCACGCTAGTAATTGCTGTCTGTGTGTCGTGTCTGTGCTCGAGGATGTTATTAAGTATGATCAACTATGCAGTGGCCGATAATACAGCTGGCACACTGATACTGTGTCTGTTTTTTGTGACAGATATTGAGAGAAACTTATCTGAACATTGACGCTAATGCAACTGGCTATCTGTTACTGTCAAGCTGTGTAACAGATCAAGTAGGAGCAAGTTGGTGTGTGCTTCCTTAACCCAGAGCTTTTATAGCCCTGTCTGAGCGCTCACTTCTGCAAATACTTTGTACCTGGCATGCTGTGTGACTTCTTTGGGATTACTCAGGGCAGAAAGCATTGTGCTTTGTCAGGATGGGCAGAAGTCTGTGATTCTTCTCTCACACTTGCTAAAGCTCTGCTGAATTAACTTAACACAATAGGACGGTCTTTTAAAGATACAGAATAATACCTTATCTGGCTGTGTTGTAGCAAAGGTAGGAGTAGATGGCCACACTGTAGTTCCAAATAGCTCTTCAGCCTGTAACTCAGTGGGGATTTTCATTTGTGTTACACTAGCTTGATTGACTGTCTGTGATTGAATAATGTTTTCCTTTTGCATAGAGCTCCTCTCCTGTGTGTGAAACTTATTAAGTTCAGATACTAAAACAGTTGAATTTTGATTTATACAGAACCCTGCACTGGATGTGTTGATTTTTTTTTTTTTTTTTTTTTTAATGAATGTAAGTAACTGGTAATGCTGGGAAGGATAAGGAAGAAAACATTTGTAAGTGGTGAAAAACATAACCTGGGAAATGAGGTCCCATGTGTTCCCTCTTCGTTGCTTGATTTTTCAAAGTGAGTTAATATTTTCTTTTGGATGTACACTGATTTCTTCTCACTATACGAGTGCCAAAGAATCCTTGAGACCTCAGTGGTCTATCGTAATAACACACATATGTAAGAGCGCCAAATTTCAGAGAGCTCACGAATGTAATTTGAAGCAAAATCTTAAAGCTGTATGAAACAAACATGAGAAAACTAGGTGAGCTTCTGAACTTTCAGTAGCAGATTCTTTTGCTTACGTACAAGGGCACTATTTCCTCAGTGTTGATTTTATACCTGCTGGTGTGTAGCACTAGGCTTGAGTGTGGAAGTCGTATATTTTAAAGGATTGTCTTGAAGGGTACCTAGCAAAGGTACCAGAAAGGTACTTAGACATATTCAGTTCTTTCAACACCATGTATTGCATCTGTTCTGGAAAAAAAAAAAAACCAACCAACCACAAAACCCCAACGGACTTCTCAGTAACTGTACTGGACTCCCAATAGGTCTAACTTTGACTTTTCTCACAGTGGGGTTCAGTTGATATGTTACACATGTAAGGAGTACACTGTGATCAGTGATTGATATTTGAAGGTGAAAACAATTCTTTGAGAGCTTCTACTATAATGTATTTCCCATCTGTTTCATGTTAGTTGGGGGTGGAGAGGGGGAGAATTAAATTTATTCAATCAGAGCGGTAGAGTTATATTTCAGAAGGTAGGAAGCTTCTCTTAATATTACTGAACTGAGAAATTACATAGATGATTGGGCACCAAGTTCAAAAATTCAAATTCCAAGGGGAAGCCAAATGGGTGCATTTTACTGTCAAGCATATTATAATGCTGTATGCCTTAACAGTTGTTTTATTGGCCTCCAAATGAGACGGGGATTATAGCTATTTGCACATTTTGTCTTGGTGAGGTAAAAAGGGAGATACAGGCTTGTCTCTCCAGACTTTTTCAAGTGCTGAACACTGTGCCAAAGAGCAAGCTGCATCTGTTCCTTCTCTTTTTTCTTCTTGGGACAAACTTTTCATCTCTTCACTTTGTGAGATATTACTTGATAACAGATCCAGAAACTGAATTTGCCTTATGTGCAGCATATTTGTGGTAAAGTATGTGTGATTGTGGTTTTTTTGTTTGTTTGGGGTTTTTTTCTTGTGCGTTTTGTTTTTTAATGTTACTCCATTTAGGAGCTGATGTGTCACAAGTTTATTAGTAGAGGGCAATGAATTAATATGGGAATGTGAATAAGTTGTCATTAAAAAAAATACTACAGTGCTTCCAAAAAGCCCAAGTTGCACATATTGTGAACTGAGTGTAGAGTTTAGCTCAGGCAGTGTGTCACAAAAGCAGTGGGTGACCTACAACTTGAGTTGCTTATTTTGACATTCCTGCATTTTCAACTCAAATTTTTTTTTCTTTGTGGTGACAGGGAAAATGGTAGAAAACTTTTCAATAGCAGTTATATCATCAAGATTATAAATGTTTCCTTTTTTTGAAGAAGAGTTACCTTTCTTCCATTTGCCTCCAAAATTACTCTAGGGAAGAGAATGTAATTAGTCTCAGCTAATTGAGCCTGAGCAGAGAATGAGGGTATCTCTGTGTCACTGAGTCTTGTCATTTTCTCAGAAGTCAGTAGAAGTTCAACAGGAGAGCATCTATCTCCTTCCCTTTTTATTCCCTAACATATTAAATAACTTTTCTTCGCTTTTTAAAGGAAGGGCAATGGGATCAGGTACCAGATACAGCTGAGTATGAACAATTTGATTAAAAAAAATTTTAAAAGTAAGTATCTTTCTAAAGCATCCTAGGAGGGTTCAGAAAAATATTCTGGATAGTATTAAGGTGAAAGTAAGACCTTCTAGGTAGATGGTCAAAAATTACTGAAGGTATTTCTGCTATGAAATGCAGAGCTGTGATTTCTGCTTCAAGTCACCTTTGCAGTCTGTAGAAGGTTGAATGCCTTGGCTTTCATTCACCTTGTCATCTTCTTACTTCCCTTTTCGTCAGAGAGATTGGGGTAGAAAGATATATTTTCTTGCTGTATCTTTCTTTCAGAACAGTCTAGTGTTCATAAAGAGGATGGTTTTCACAATTTCAGTCTCCCTAAGTAATTTTGGTTTCTTTTACCTACTTTGCTCATGTTCTTCAGCTTTTTGGATGTGAAAGCACAGAGAACAGAAGGGAAAAGGAGCTATGTCCACTGTTAAACATGACCTCTTTGAAAAGTGGTTTCCAAATGAAGTAACACAAAATGGCTTGTGTTCTCAGTGGTCAGATCTAGCCATTCTCTGAAAAAAACTGATGCCTTCATGCTTCATAAAATTTGTTTCAAATTTCTTCTGCATTGTCTTTTTGCCCTAAGATACAATTGATTTTTGTAGTGTTCCTTTGCCTGAAGTATCTGAATTAGTTTGATAAAGTATGATTATAGGCTGTCATAGTTTTGGTGATACGGCATCATCTCTAAAATGTGACATGAAGATATGTGAGAGGTAAGGTACTGAGAAGTTGGAGGGATCAAGTAATGAAGGCAGTCAAAACCATCTATTTCTCATCGATAGTGCCATCAGAGTGATCCCTAAAATGAATTAACTGCACAGCTACTGACAGGTTTCATATCCAATAAACTAGTTGTTTTGCTCCAGAAGAGCTGAAAGAAGTGAAATAGCACATGCAAATAGGCAATCAGGAGCCCAGATCCTAGAAGTGGAGTTGTTGGATAATGTAGTTTAATGTAGAGCTCTTTCCCTTTCCAGCCTCTCTTCTCTGCTGCCCTCTGGCCTGCCCCTCTTCCCAGATTCTGCTGTCTCCAGGAATTCATTTTAGTTTTGCATTTTACTAGAGGTTTGAATACCAATTCATTCAACTAAATTTTCTACATGGTTGTTATTTGAGGTTTTTTTCGTCAGATTTGCTGCTGTGCACAGATTTTGAAATCAAAACAAAGCCAGCGATGAAATCTAACAGAATTTTAGTAGTATCTCCTGTAGTTACAGGGGAAGCACTAAAAGTGTTTTACAGGTCTGGGATGCCACCACTGAATTAGCTGTGGTTACCCAACAGCTGGGCCATTAACTCCTTAGCCATAAAGTCTATCTCCTCTTTGTTCTAAATGAAGCTTCATTTGGTATTTAGAATGGAATCTCATCCTGTCAAGTCTGTTGCCCAAAACCATATGTTTTACTTCTGAAAAAAACTTTTCTGTTCAGAAATACTTTGTGAAGGGTGCATTAGGCATCTAATGATTTTGCTGTCGTTTTCTAAGTTTGCTGTGTTTCTAAGTATAAAAAAGTTTTTCTAGATGAAAGAGAAGCTGCTTGCTTGGAAGTTCTGAGACTTTTTTAAAAATTGTTTTCTGTTAACCTCTCAGAATTAAGCCTCTAAAAATAAATTTATATATTCTTTCATTTCTGAGTACTAATGTGAGCAGTGACACATGTAATCCTCGTTAGGAGGATCAAAAGCATACATACATGTCATTAAATATGACTATTAGCTTTTTAAGAAAAAACAAAACCCATCCAGAAAACAAGGTTTCAGGAACTGGAAAAAGAGAGTTAGTAGGTTACAGAGAAACTGAAAGTACGGATCATTTAACAGAAGAACTGATCACAGAAAAGAGAAGAGCATGTAAATAACTGTTTGCCTATTCTGCTTCATGTATCTGTATAACATCTATTATCTATATTATGAAATGTTGTTGAAATCTGTTCAAGAAAGCTGCAATTCAAAGTATAAATTATTCTCTGAAAATAAGGAGCCTTAACTAAAGGAGTGAAACTGAGGTTCTTATTTAACAAGTGATATAACCATACGGAGAGATCTATGTTTGGTACTGAAGCTGAAAAAAAAATGAAAATTATGTGGGCAAAATATTTGCTTAACTAGATTAGCTTTTGAATTTTGATGCATCCCAAGCTTCCTCTGTTATTGTGAAAACATTTACTCCCCAACAACAGTTCATATATATTAAGCAGTATTAAATCCTTAAGAATATCTTTCTGGTTTTACTTGGGAAACTGTGAAGATAGTTTTAGTAACTGATTTTCAGTTAATATCATCCTTATTATTACTTGAACTATAGAATGAAAATTATTTATTGCTTCTAGACTTCTCAGCATTAAATACTAGCTTGCCCTATACTGTGCAAGCTCTGTCTGCAATGCTAATTTAGGTATTAATAAGCCGTATACACAGTTTATTGTTGATTAACACTTTTTAGATTGAGAACAAATAAAACATGTTCAAATTAATATCTGCAAAGACAAAATGGGTCTTTTGAAGTGTACTCAATACATATAATTTATATATTTAATTGTGTTGGCTTTTGCCCCTCCTAGAGATACTATAAATATTACTTTGTTAATAAAAACTTAAGGCTGGAACCAAATTGAGAGTAAAACCGTTTGTAGGAGTTTCCTTCAGAGAATTAAAAAAAGTATGTTCAGGGATCTTATTAAAAGCCAAGCACTTGACAGAAAAATTACGGAGGTGTTCTCTACTGTAATCTTTCACAGAGTGTTGTGGCGTCAAAGAGAACCATCTTTACAGGATGGTGTATCTAATTTCTTCTACGTTGCATTGTTGTGAAAACAGCAGCAATAGCAAATATATTTAAGATATTTTTATGAACACTCTTCTCCTTACTTAGAGAAGCTTTATCCCTGTGTACTTTCTGCTGCTATCTGCATATTTCTGCTGATGATATCTGTCACAATGAGTTCTCTTGTCCCTAATACTAGTGAAAAATATATATGTGAAAGTGAATAGTATCCAATTAATAGATCACAGCAGTAACTTTCTTTTCTGTGGTAATCTTGTGTTTCATTTCTTGCCCTCCAGACTATCCGTAGTTTGTGCCTGGGGTCTCTGGTGAAAGTATTTTTGTATACTTTTCCGCTGATGACTGTTTCTGACTTAATAGAGTCTGCCTAATAAACACAACATGCCAACATAAAGGAGAGTGACTGTTCAGTATTTAACACTTTTTTCCTTCTATTTTTCTTCATTAAGAAGAGTTTTCCATTCAGGAAAAATTATCTCTTTGAAGGTATATGATTTTGGGAAAATTTTTCTTAATATTAAGCTAATTTATAAGTCTAATTCAGAGTACCAAAGGCAACCAAGTATAAAACCTGTGTACAATAAGGATTGGGCTCAAATACTGTATTTCTAGAGTTCAGATCCTTCATGTACCTGTACAGTTTTATTTAACTGGGTGGGCCCACTCCCTGTCTTAAGGAGGATAAAATTGCTCATACCTGCAATAAACATCAGGGTTTTTTACCCAAGGCAATTTGATACTTTAACTTCTTAATTTTTATGGTTTGAATTTATCCTGGTTTGAGACAGTATAAAGAGGAAAATGCCTTCCCGGGGGAAGGTAGACTATTAGCCACCCTTCCCCCACCAGGTCTGGACAGAGGCAATTCCTTGGAGGTAGAATGAAAAAAACCCTGTTTTATTTACAAGGCATAGGAAAGAAATGAACAATATTAAATGATAAACTACTTGCAATGGAGAAACCTGTGTAAAGCACAGAGTCCTTGGCGTGGTGCCCGCTGACGGGCCGAGGCAGGGCCCCTTCCCCAGCGATGCCGGCGCTAAGATGACCTTCTGTCCTGGCCCTGAGCTCGGTTGAAAAGCAGCTTCAGGGAAAAAGGAAAAGATCCCAAGGGAAAAAAAAAAAAAATTTACTTTGTGTCTCCTTCCCCCTTGAGAAACAGAGCTGGAGAAAAAACTGGCCAAAACAAAAAAAAGGAAAAAAAAGAAAAAAACCCTCAACTCGCTTCCCTGCTGCCCATGGCAGAGCCGAGAACTTAGGAGTGAGTGAGAGAAGAAAAGAAACCCCAAACCTGCCTGAGTCCCAGCACGGGAGTATTTGTGTTTGTCCTTGAAAATTCTTGGAATTGAGTCAGAGGCGCAGAATTCATGTTTAGTATGCAGTGGCGATATGAGATAACAAAATGGTGTCATACACTCAACCCAAGACAGGATTAGTTACATGTGTCTCTTGGCAAGACATGGCTCTCCTGCAATAATAGTATCAAGCATTTTTCCAATAAAAGTCTAATTAACCCCAATTATTAATATCTTCTGATGTCTGAACATAGATCAAATGTGTGTGATTGATGGGGAAAAAAGGAAGTGCATGGTTAAGAAACATAGTTACTGTTAATATTTTCCAATGTACTTAGTATGCATAAATGCAAAGGTTATTTCTTAGTGTAATTGTGAAATACACTAAGGCTTTTGAGGGGCTGGAGCAAGTCTACAACAGGTTCGCTCCTGATTTTTTATTTTTTGAACAAAAAAAATTGTGATACTATGTACTACCATAAATAAACATGCTGAGAAAGTGTGAAAATGGGGCTCTACTTTTCACTTAGCTAGTTATAACTGTTTTAAGGAAGTAATGCCTAATGCAGAAAGCTATCTGTAGGACTGCAGGCTGAAGCACCATCCCCAGAACTTAATGGCAAGAATCCTGTTAACTTAACGAGAATAACATCATGTGTTGATTTTTTCCTACTGAGGAAAGTGCTAAAGTTTTAGGTAAGTGTAAGCATATAGATGAACCTGAAACTTTTATGTTGATGAAACATATTTAAATGCATGCTTTATTAGAATTTTCGGAACTGTAGTATTGTGCAGCTATAAATGTGTACAGAGAAATGAATATAAACAGGAGCCAAAATTTCCACTGATGGTTCGTGAGATCTATAATCTCTAGCATACTTAGTGGCTATAATTTGTTATTATTCTGTCCTTGCATTTAGTGAATATGATATATCACGCAGTGTAGATGACTGGTATTCATTTTAGAGTGGATTGAACTGGGGTGAGGGGAGGCCTTGAAAGTGATATTTGGAGGTCTTCTGGCAGGTGACTGATATGGCAGCCTCGTGGAGCCACGTGCATGTGATCTACTGTACATTCCCTTCATCTTACTGGATGTGTCCTCATGACGTGACTAAATTGCAAGTGTCCCCCGATGGTTGATAAGAGTTAATTTTTCTCAAATGACCATGTATATGCTTTAGTTCTGGTCTTATGACATAGTGTACATGTACATATTTCTCCATAGAAGTCTAAGCCCCTGTGTAGGAGAGGAGCAGGATGTCCTTCATACACTTGTGATTGACCAGCAAATTAAAACTCAGGAGTTGTCTGGAGCTTGTGTTAATGACCTAATACACTTGACCTGAAAAGTTAGTATTGCCTGTGGCCTCCAATCCTCCAAATCCCTCACTTTCTCAGTTTATGAGCTAGAGTTAGTAGTAAATATAGCATTCTTTGAACTTCCTGAATATACCATCTTTTTTTTGCACTTAACTATTGATGGGTGGATTTTGAGAAGAAATGATGCGTTTCATGAATGTCTATGTGGTGCCTATTTGAATCAATCAGTTTGTATCCACAGGGGGACATAGTTGGTGTCAATAAACTGATTAAATCTCCAATTTAAAATATTGTAACCCTTGCTTAGCTACAATGAAAATGCTTGAAGAATGTTGGCAACTGAGATTCTATAAGTAATGTGTATTGTATTCCTAAAAGCTGGACAGTTTGTGTGCCAAACAGCTCAGCTCTGTTAATGCTGGAACAAATTACACGTTCAAAAATTTGTCTGTGGAACGTGGTCTGAGTGGTCAAGGTGGCAGTGATCACTGGTCATATTTACATGATCTCACTCAACTCAAGTTTTCCAAGCTTAGGTCAATTATTTTTATTGCTGAGGAGAATTTGAACTTGGATCTCTTGCTTCAAGTAGGGCATGCCTATTAACCAACATGCAGTCACTGTTAGAAGGTTATATTAGCTCCTGCTGAAACTTGCTCTTCCCATAGCGTAGCAGTTAGAACCATTCATATGGAGTGATGTTTTCCAGTCCCTTAGGTTCTGAGCTTTCTTTTCTGTATAAATATATATGTATATTTATATGAATATATGTAATATATAAAACACACAGACATGCATATAAAATGTAAAACATTTAATCTTGACTGTTTGAGTTCTAGTGTTTCCAAATGATGACATATTTTTGTTTTGATTAATTATTTGCATTGTGTATATATGTATGTATTTATTAGGTGAATGTAGAACTGGTGAAAAAGTTCTACTGATTTTTTTATTTGCCTATAGGAGTGATGTGTTTGTATGTCAAAGCAAATGGAGACATAATGATCTTTTCCCTTGTTTTTGTTAGAATGTATAGCTTTGAAGTCTTAAAACATCAAGCAAGAAAATGTAATTAGAAAGAACAAGATTGCATGGAACTGATTTATTTTTTTAAGTTAATATTTGGCCTTTTTTAATTGCTACATTGAAGTAGTTCTGGAATGTGACTGGAATCCTTTCAAAGACAGGGTATTCTTACTTGATTTTGTTGTGTTGGATCAGGCTCATGATACAGCCTCTGAGCTAAAATCAAGCATTGAATCTTGGATGTTTGATTTCTCATGTTGCAAAATGTCAACATATTTTTTCTTGATCAATTTATTTGCAGAGTAAATAAATTAGATAACTCTCCATTTTCTTTTTTTTTCTTCAATTTATTGAAAAGGTTTGTTTCATACCAGTTGCTCTTCAGGAAAAATTCACATTCATTATTTTATTTACTGAATGTATCATAATTGTGACTTTGTTCTGTGCCAATTGTGCAAGGACATGTTTGTTACACAGACAAATGGACAACTTTCAAAATGTGGTCAGTTTTATTGACACTAGCTAGAAAAAAAAGAGTAGTGATAAAGTCCTCCCAAATGATAGCTAGAGGAAATGGACATTGGTTTAACTGTTAGCAAATCCCAAGGCTCCACGTTGTCACCTAATTATCTCACCTATGGACATCTCAGCTGGATTTAATCTGCAGCCTGATGCTGGGAAGTGTGAAAGTATCATGTGCTTAAAATCATAATCAGGGTTGAAAATATGTCTCCCTGTGTGGGTGGAATAGAATATCCAATCTGTGACTGTCTGTTCCCTTCGCTTATCACTTATCATTAGTTGCATATCACTTACTTTTCTGATTAAAAGGCACAATTATTTGACTTTGTGATATGTGTGCTTGTTTGTCTGCTTTGGTTTGTCAATTAAAATAAGTCTCTACTTGGCCTATTATTTAAGAAGTCTTGTCAGTGGAATTACTAGTGAATAATCTGGTAAACAAGGGAGAGAAATAACATCCTTTTAAAACATACTTTTTCTTTTCCCTGGGCAAAAGTGACATAGGAGGAGACAATGACATACCTACTTTTGATCTTTTATCTTAATGATTTTCTGTCATATTTAGAGCTACAGTCATTGTATTGTGTATTATTGTTGTAAAAATCATGTACCCAAGAAGATAAAATTCAAAATTCCATGACACAAGTAGAGATGAGTGGTTTTTAGAAAATAAGGCATATCTTGATACCTCAAATGATGCGCAATTTTTAAGTGAGGGATTTTATTTCTGTCCTTAATACAAAAACTAAATGAAAATGCAATACCTGTTCTCACAAAACAAACCCCATTTTTATAATTCCACCATTTAAAGACTTTTTGTGTATTTAAGCATTGACAAGGGTATTCATTATTAATTAACATTCAGGAGATAACTGACTGTCAGTTGCCAGTCAGAGTGGAGCTTGGAAGAATGTTGACATTGATTGATGGACATGTTCTGGGACAATGCACAAACAACCTCTCAGGTCATCTGAACACACAGAAACATTACAGATCAGCTCCATGTACACAAAAAGCTCGGGCTGTCCTTCTTCCTAAAGGGACGATATCCTTCCATGCATCCTAGAGTCACTTGATTTGTAAGTTAAGCCTTCACTTTACTGCATTGTAGTCACCAGTTAAGAAGAGATTAGTTTAATGTGTTAAATACGGGTAACATGTCACTGTGCTGTTTCTAGCTGTTTGTGACTGAGATGCTTAAGCATTCAGCTCAAGCAATATTTTTTATGTTGCTTTTTAAAGTACTATATGTACTTACCTAATGGATATATATTAATACAACTTTTTCTTTAGGTAGAAGAAAATCCCCAATCCCTAATTTATATTACACTGAAATGCACAGATGGAAGAGGCTTTTCAATCTTGTGATCTCTGTGGTCTCTTCTGAAGTGAGATTTAAATATCTGCAGTCATACCAGTTGTCTCCATCTCCTTGAATCAGTAGTGTATTCAGTGACATGAAGACACCCTTATGGCACCCTCACACCTCCCTTTAGAGGAGGATACAGGCAAGCTCTTAGTATGTCACATGCAAATTCCACTTGCCCTAGGCTGGGTAGCCTGTGCGCTGTGGGAACAGTGTCTGACCTCCTTCTTCTTCTTGTGGTGGGCACCTGCTCCTGCAATAGTGTTAGTTAAAGAAACTTAGTTAAAGAAACAGAGTGTGGTGCTTTACGGACAGTACAGCCTTTTAGAGAGATGATACTTTCCTGTGTAAGTGAACAGCCGGGTCACCAACATATGATATGCACCTGCTTCACAGTTACTTCTTTCTCATAATTTTTCTTAGTTTTAATTTTTTGAATATGCTTACAAGTATATCATGGTTGACTTGGATGTATTAACTTAGAGGGCTGCTCATTAAGGTGATGGAAAAGGAGAATATCTGACTGGAGCCCTTTTCCTGTGATTATCCATGGGGGTAAAGCTCCTTTATTACATCTCTCTGTAGATTAAAAATTGGATCTGTCTTGTCTTCTTTAAAATCCTCATAACTTTCAGCTTTGGGAGACACTATAGTTCCATCCAGTCCAGATGGAAGTAGCATGCTGCTGGGAATCCCTTGCCAATCTCTGTCCCTTGTAGCAGTTTCTGAAGCATATTGGGGAAATCTGTTGAGAGCCGTTATCACTTCATACTTATGTGCCAGTTTTCTCTTTCCCTATTTCTTCCAAGTACCTGCAACTGGGGTTCCTTAATACTTCCTTTGGGGCTGGCAGGGTGTTCCAAAGAGACAGAGCTCCCTGCTTTTACCCAGTGGAAAAGGGCACTACAAACGTTTCTGTTGCAAAACTGCTTATTTTCCCATGGGTAAAATCTTGCTTGCTTTATTCATAAAAAAAAAAAAAAAATAATGAGTCCCTTGGGACTGCTTGTGAAAGTAAGAAAAACAGGAATTGGCCCCATGTCATAACCATCTGTTATTAACACAAAGAGCAAGGGCCCAGTCTTGCAGTCCTTGCTAAAAGCAGTTTGTTTAATAGGAATTACTACAAATATGACAAATGTGTGTTTTCCTCATTACTGTGACAATATTCCCTTCCAGTAGTGAAAAAAAAAAGCCATCATGAATCTTGGTGTACAATCACACAATTGCATTATTTTATATTTTGGTAGACTGTATGCAATAAACATCTCATTCCAAGAAATATATGTATTGCAGTATTTTCAAAAATCACTTCAGCTACTTTCACACTTATTTTTTCATAGTACATCTTTTTATTTTATGGCTGAATTATGACTGTGTTTTCTTTTCCACTGTTTTTATGGCTGAGGTAATTTTTTTTTTTAAGCAGCTAGTTTGAAAATGGTGGCATTTTCCCCTCTCCTCCAGCACTAAATGTTTGAGTTTTATTTGATGATCCACCCAAACATACACTCCCTCCAGGCCCCTCCCTTAATTATAATTACAAGCGTTATTGGAGAACTGAAATGATTTGATCCATCTTGCTATACTATGTCATGGCAGAGAAATAGTTTAGGTGGCTGATACTTCCATTCACCTATTGGATGAACTGCTAGGTTGGATTGCCTTTTTTTCCCTCCAGCTTTATGATGTCCCCTGTATTTTGTATTTCTACCGTAATATTTGAGAGAATTATTCCATATTATTTAATACAAACCCCATATCTCTGTAAAGGATCAGTTTTGATGTCCTCCTGCCCATTTGTTTTTCTATCAGTTTGTCACTAGTTCTGAGAGTTGTGCCAGTCCCTGCAAGATAACTTGAGCCATGGTGTTAATAGGAGTGTTTAATCCGTGCTCCCTCACTTCTGGCTATAAATCTGTTAGGCAGAACAAGGGTTGCTGTAATCCTGTTGATTGCACCTCAGTGGTAGCCCAGTCCCCTGGGTAGCTGTAGTGCCTTTAAGGGTGGCTTTGAACAATCAGTCTGGCACACAGCACATGCAGCACAGCCCAGAATCTGGGAAAATATATAAATTATGATAGGAGACTGGGTGTTTCCATGGTGTTTGCAGAAAGACAGGAATTGCTGTATTGGATCAAACAAGTGGCTTGTCAAATCCATTACTCTTTTGCCAGCAAATGTCCAGTAGCAGATGTTTGGAAGAAAAACCATAAAAGAACATCAGTTTTGTTTTTCTTCAACCCCAAAGCATTCTATACAGCTCTGTTATGTTTCCTTTATATCCTTTCTCGAGTCATTTTGTCATTCAAATCTTAGAATGATTGTTTTCATTTCATGTAATAGATGTGTTCTAATCCATTTAAGCTCCTAGTGTATTTTTGTCATTTTTCTTAAGTTTGTGGCCTCAGATTTAAATAGACTGGAAATTCTACAGATGTTTGCATTATTAACTATTCAAGCCTTAAATTTATACTTTGAACTTGACTGAAAAGCCCCTTGAGGATCTGGTGTAGAAGCACACACAGTAGCAACACTAAATTGATTTCTGTGCATTTAGAGATGTAGATTTTAAATGGTTTGATTGGAAGAACTAAATTCATCATTTTAAAACTACATGTAGGACAAATACAGTAGAATTTTATTGCAGGAACATTACAGCAACTTCTTTTTCTGTATTTAGAGACACTTTGAGCCATTGAAGGGTTAAACCCCCCCCCCCCCCCAGGCAAGCAGGGTATCACTTTCCTTAACATGCCATTGGGAAACCGAGATAAATGGTGAAGCATTTTCTGTGTTGACATGATGTTCGCCTGTCCGACTGCATCCTTCCCAACAGACAGCAGAGAAGCAATTACAAAAAAAGACATCTGTGCCAAGGTTTGGCTAGCCAGGGAGGGCAAGCTCTTGTGTTTAAGAGGTAGAGAATCCAATCGATGAAAATGTCTGGGCCTGTTAGCACCAATAAAGCTGAAGGCCACTGGGAAGCTCAGAGAGGGTCTTTTGTTGCAGAGATAGAAAAGAGGCCGAAGCTGTGACACTTGGGGAGGAATAGGGTCAGCCAGTACGATCATCCATCTTCCTCAATGGCAGCTTTCTGTCAGTTTTTAACCCTGCTCAGCAGAGGATCTAAACCTCTATTGTTGGCACCAGCCAATTCTCAGCCAAGTGTAAATGAAGTTAATATTCACTGACCTTATGCATAGCCAATGAAGGCCCTTGATGTCATCCTGGAAATAATGTTATCTGACACTTCAAAAAGCAGATGTTGGCAGGTTGCTTGTGGTTTTCTGCTGAGCCAGTACGCAAAGATGCATTGTTTAGGCACCTTGCATTTAAACTGATTTCCATAATAACCACAAATAGGCCTTTTTGACCTTAAATTGACATAGTTATGGTTTCAGTTTGCATATCATTATATGCTGCTCACAAAGCCTGGGTAACCTGCACTAAGTGATCAGGGAGAAGTAGCTTGGTTCACTTAGATAAGAAATATATGGGTCAGTGAGAAAAATTTATTTATGCTGATAAAGCAGTGAGTAATTAAAATAGTTTAAATAGTTCAAAGCAGACATTTTTAGAGCAGAATGAAGAATAGCATTTATTTTGCAACATGCCTTCTTGAAAGGAAATATATAACAGGAGTAAAAAAAAAGTATTGCTTTCAGAGGTACAGCTTTTATTTTGAAAGACCTCTTGCAAGCAATAGTTAATGTCTTCCTTTGTTTCCAGTAATATTTTGTCAAGGTGAAACATGATTATTCTAATGTTTTAATTACAGAAAGTTAAACAGTTCTTACAGGTTCCACTTTGCCAAAAGTTTGTCTAAGACAGCAGCATGCTGATGAGAACTGCATATTTCTACAGTGCATTTCATCTAGACAGATCCCCAAACCTACTGCAGACTTCTAGAAACAGAATGCATCCACACTCCTCTTGTGTAAAAGCTGGTGTCAAACATATGTTGTAGCTGGGGTGGAACACTATGGGTCTTTTTAAGGCACAGTGCTATGTCTTGGCAGCCTATGGTTCTGAGTCAAGGAAAGATATAAACGTGTACCACACGTGAGAGGTGAAAAGTATTTGATTTGGTTTACTTTCCTTGTAAATTAGCTATAATTCTGGCTCACGTGTGCTTACCTTTTGAGAGATGAGCATAATAACTTATGGCTATAAAGTGCCGATGCAAGATGAGTAGTCATTTTTATTATTAATAAAAATTTTCAGCTGTATTAACCAATGAACTTTGCATGATCATGTTTTCCCCTGCTGTGTACAAAATACAGCAGTAGGTAACATAAATCTAGAAAATTCTCTATTATGCCATGGTATTGGTATTAAAAATATATTTGAATTATGATTGTAGTATAGTTAGCACCTTTCAGGCTATGATCCATTCCTGTCCTTTTGAAAAAGAGCTCAAAATAGCATGACTTTTTTTTTTTTTTTTTTTTTTTTGGTCAAAGAATGAGTTAATAGTTGAACTGAGAAAGCCTGATAATCACAGTTGCTTGGGAGGCAATTATCTGACAAGCTGGCAAAGATGAGAAATACCAGAACAGATCTGCATCTAATTGAAATCACTCAGACCTGATCTTAAGATAAACAGTCCTAGTATTTTTGGAAACTATGTTATTGATTGTGTTCTTCCCCTCAGTTATGTTTGTTTGTACCTGTTAGAGAAGTGAACATGTTTCCTGTAGTAACAGATTTCCTTAGAAACTCATGAGCTAGAAATCTCTCTCTCTGTCTTTGCTCGATATTAACTTACATCAGATGGGATTAAAAAAAAAAAAAAGAGAGAGAAATAAATTCACTATGTTTCTGGATGAAATTATAAGAAATTGGTAATTGATTTTGTTTGAAGTACAGCATTGTATTTCATTAGCTTCTGGTTATTTGTGTGCTGTCTGTGACGTATGATGGCTCAGTCATATAGCTCAGATGATTAAAGGGCTAATTTTAGTTTGGAACTGATTTTAATGGGGCATCTGATAGGACTAATTTGTCCAGATAGATTAACTCAGGTCCCCCCTCCCACCCGCCCCAATCCTATATTCAGTTTATTCTGCAATCATTTGGAAAGTACCTGAAGTTAGATGAAAATTTCTGAAATACAGAATTACAGTCAGCTACTGAACAGTGTGGAAAGAGCAATGAGCCAGAGAGCACTGAAAGCAATGAGGCACCTTAGTGGGCCTTTAACAAGCCCTAAGTCTGCTAAGCAAGCAAATTAATTTGTTCAAGAATTTACAAAGACCCATTTCTTCTGTAAGTTATATTGAGTAATAACCAGATTGAGTCCCAATTTCATTTTACTACTCTGCTGTAAATCAGTTCATTTCTGGCTCAGTTTTGTTAGTCTGTCCTTTTGTCAGGCTTTATCCTATGAAAAGTGTAGAATGCCAAAAGAAACATCAAACTGACCCAGTTCTGCCCTCTTTTCCAGCAGAACTGGATGCAGAACTACAGAAGTTTATTTCCTATTTCTGGAAGGAGACTGTGAAATAGAAATTTGCCTTTGTGAATTAACCCATGGGCAGATTGATTCATTTCATCCTGTTGGTATTGAATATTGTTCTTATTTTAGTTGAAAGTTTGCAAAATGCTAGCTTTCCATGGGCAGGTCTCTGAGGTAGTGATCCAAAAATAATATAAATTGAAAGTGTTTGGTTTAATGTACTTTCCTGTTTGTTTGCAGTTTGTTTTTTTTGTCTTTAAACAAAACAGAACAAAACAAAAGATGCTTTGGACTAAATGTCAGCAGAAGATTCATTAGGGGGATAGGGACAGAGCCAGCTGAGATATGGGGGTGTGGGGAGGTGGCTGGTGTCTCTCCTGCTCTTGGAAAGCAGGAATTATCCTGGCAGTACCAACAGTGGATTTGCTGGTGACATTGTTGCTGTGTCTGCCGGTTCTGGTGGAGGAAATCTGTCAGGGACTGGTTCTTGCTTGGAACTAGGTGGATTTTGCTCCAGATTAATCTCATCTGTAAGAGGTGAGGTCTTCAACAGCAGATTTTTTTTGGCTGGTTCTGCTGTTTAGAATAATAAATAATTTTCACCTCTGGACACAGGGCCTCTGCAGAAATAGTCTGTATGGATCCGGGTTCATTTGTATTGTGTTGTTAGCATAGCTGTGATTTTTTTTTTTTTTTGACAGTTACACCAGCTGGGAAGAGTGGAATTAGATATGAAAAATTGCTTTGTTCTCCAGAGTTTCTAGAAAAGGTCTTTGAAGCTGTAGTGTGAAATCTCTAGCGCATCTGCAGATGATTTGTACTAATAAAAAATAGCCAGCAAAAATCTGTTCGAGAAAATAATATTGGAAGAAAAAAAGTGCAGAAAAATCAATTGTGTGAGGAGATAGAATATTTAGTACTGACTCATCTTCCCTAATCAGTAGAAAAATGGATTATATGACTAATAAAGAATCACCTCAAAGAGAACTGTTAAACCATGTACCATTTTGTGGGACAGATCAGAAATGCTGTAAATAACCTACCAATAATGAAATATGTGGCTTTACAACAAACAAAATTTGCCATAGGAGGGGAAAAAATCAATTAAATGTATTGCTTTATTGTTTTGCATACTAACAAGGGTAGCCTTTGCCTTTTTAATTTTCTTTTTCTTTTTTTTGAGTCAGAAATATAATATACTCCACCCACACAAAACATTGAATGGCTTAAAGCACTTGCTGTCACACTGAAACCTAGGAATAAATCACTGGGGAGAGGGAAGGAGAGGGTAAGTCAGTGATGAAGGACTGTGGACAAGTGAGGGGATGCAATCTGAGGACAAGATTTTGGGCAGGGGCTGATCTTGAGGAGGATGGGGGTGTTCCTCAGCTTCTACCCTGTGCTTCAGAGTGCCAGGCAGTGGATGTGTCAACAGGTGGATGAAAACAAATGGAAAGCAGGAATTCTCATCACCGTGGTAGCCATACCATTTGATAGTTCGCATACCACAGCAAAGTGGGATCTGAATGCTGTGTAAATATCCAGGCCTCGGCCGGAGTGGGGCGTGTGCCTGGGAGCTGCCATCACTACTGACACTGCATCACACAGCCACCCTCAGTCTGCACAATGAATCCTCTACTTAGGGCTTTGCCTTTGCTTCATAAAGTCAATAATGCAAATACATGAGGATAAAGGTGAGGCCTGACCTTGCCCCTTTGAAATGACTGGGAGATTGTCTTCATCTTTCATAAGCACTAAGGTCTATTTGCTGCCTCTGTTTTGGTTTTTTTAGGTAACAGTTTTCAAAGTGCCTTTCACACACACACAAAAGATCACTGTTTTAATAGATGAAATATCAGTGGTAAATGTTATGGAAATACCTTTCATAAGTAATAAAAAAAAAAGGACTTATTTGTAAGTGCAGCCATATTCTTATTTAGTGGAGGAGAATAAGGGTGTTCTTCCTCTTGCCTGCTGCTCCGCTTTCTCCTCAAATGGCAGAGGGTGTGATAAAAGTTTGATTTTTGTACTACCCCTACAAAGACTGTGTTTTACCCACATGGTAAGAGAGGCAGGAACTGTGTAATATCACTTAAAAAAAAAAAAAAGACAATTTGAATTGATAATCTCAACCTAAGGTGATTGGACTCTGTGCTTCTCATTAAGCAAATTACAATGTCTCTTTTCTCTCTCCAGCACCCCTAAGTGCCTGGAAAACTGGAAATTAAAAGATGAATTGAGTAGAAGAAGGGTTCTGAATCTCAGAATTTACTGTTGTTTCATTTTCTTCTTTTAACTTAAACTTTAGCAGACTTGCATAGCTCATGTAGCTGAAATTAATTGGGTCCCCACAAAATCAGGAATGTCTGAAATCATCATTATGCTTTAATCTTTCTATGCATCTGTTCAGTCTCTTGAGTGTAGTTGGGTTATCTTTTCAAACTGTTTTCTACAACTGGGAGGACTAGAAGCCATTTTTTCCTCAAGCTAGAGTTTAGATGGTCTTTCAGAAACAACAATAACAATGAAAATGTGATTCTTGGAGCTGAATTATAAAATAGAGTACAAATTGTTTTAAGATTATTAATTTTAAAAAAGTAATAAGTTAGCAACTTCATATGCTCAAGCATACTTAAGATTTTGAAGCTCATGTTAAAACCCTCATTTAAAATAACATCAAAGTTCCTTTTTTAGTATTTGGTTAGTTTTGGATTCTTTTTCTGTTTGGTTTGTTTGGGTTTTTAAAAATTCTTTTATTTATGAAGAATCAATGTATCTTGCAGGAGTAAACCGAGGATCTTTGTTCATGTCATACACCAGCAACAGCACTGCTTAAGAAGTGATAGCCTAATCGTAATGAATAAGAGCAACTTTCTACCTGCATAAAATCATCATACCCAAGGTGTTGCCAAGTGTAGGAGAATATTTCTTTGTTACATAGGTGTAAAATGATGACATAATTGACACAATTTAACCTGTGGAAACACTGTTACCACTGACGAGGAATGGGGAGGAGAGAAACCCCTTGGGGCTTTGAAAGATCCAAAGTAAGCATATTTCCTGCAAAATTCATCAAGCAGACCATAAGCATGGATGGTTGTCTCTCTCCCATATGGCTGTAGAGGCCCTTTTGGAGTGAAATCTTGCAACAGCCTGCAAGTGTGAAATAGTCTCTACAGCCAGACTGCAGAGGACTTTGAGCACATGAGATCTGGCTCTTTCACAGCTTCTCTCATGCAGGACATCAGGGAGCACAGAACTTACATTCCAATGTCTGTGTAATTAGAGTCTCCCTATGGGTAAAATTTAGGTTAAAAGTGAGGAAATATCCTTCTACACTGAACAGCAGAAGGTTTCTAGTCAGGACACACCTGTTCCTCTGTGCTGAAGAGTGCAGGATGAAACAGGAATTGTTGGTCCAGAGCAAGCATGTCAAGGGAAATCCAGGTTTTAAAGCAGTTTAAACTAAACAGGAGCAAGTCTTGTTCTGTTTGCATGGTTATAATCAGGAAAAACTGCCTGTGGAGACTGCAGTGATCCTCAGCTTGCAAATCAGATGTTTTGCTATGAGTTTCAACGTCTAGTCTCTTTATCACTGACTGCTAAATGGGAATAAATTGCTGGATATGCAATACCAGAGTGATTATTTCAGAACAGGATTCCACTGCATCTTCTGCTTTGCTTGTAATTTTTTACTTCCACTTAAGTAATGCACAGTTCTGTCAGTAGGTACCCTTAGAAGTTTACAGCCTTGCTGTTTATATTATGACATTTACATTCTTGGAAGGATCAACTCCTGCTCTCCTGAATTAACTGAAATACCCCATCATTCCCTGAATTTCTTTGCAACATTGATGAGAAACAGAGAGGGTAACTCTTAATTCTGTGCTAAAAATAAAGTGCAAGAATCTGGTAAAGTTATGCTGGACTATAAAATAAGTCTGAATTTGTCTCATTGTGTGAAGTGCCTCTTGCCAGTTCTTGTAGTGTTGTCAAGAGCTTTATGGCTACTTGCAGCTGTACAGTTTTAGCTCCTGCAGAAATATATTTCAGTTTCTATTCTTGAATTTTTGAAGGGTAAGCTGTCAAACACTTCTGATGTTTGACAAATACTGTGTAGTTAGGGATACCAAAAGGAGATAATAAGACATAAGGGTTAGTTAAAAAAATAAAAAAAGGAAATGTTCAGATTTTAAAGTCTCCAATGCAAATAAGTAGAGACGACCCTCCAGTAGTTAACCCTTCTCTGTGTGCATCGTTCATTAGCCAGGGAGTTTATTTTGTTGAGTTGTGTTTTTCAGATATGGGCTGTCTGGGGCTGTGTCAAGTTCAAAGTAATCTGTTTGCTTCAGAGGAAGAAAATAATGCCTTCTAGACAATATTCTTTTAGAACTAAGAGAAGAATGTCTTTCTATTTTTTTCACAAAGCTATCACCTATGGTGCACTTCAGGACTGAAGGGGATCATCTTGATGGAGTTAAAAATGGTTGTTCTTTTATTAATAAAACACAGTGTATTATGTTTGTGTCTTTGCTGCTTTCACAGAGGCGTCTCATTTAAAGTCATTAAGAACTCATTGATATGTTTATTCTCACCACGGTGCACTAATAACATTCAAAGCCATTAGTATCTGGCTACTGTGCATTTGCAAAAAGTTGCAGTGCTAGGTCAGCACACATGCTACTTTTCCGTGATAAATGAGAAATATTAACATTAGGCTAGAAACAGATTAAAAATATTTCTAGTGTCAGCTTTCTGTCTTACATTTCCTTTTTTTTTTTCCATGTCGCTGCAGTTCTGAGGGATGTCCTAGTTAGTGTATCATATGGATAGTTTTACATTATTATTTTCAATTTGAAACAATGATTAAACATAGTTTGACAAACTTACAAAATTAACTGATGTAGTAAAAGATAACTCTCTAATATGATGAGTCTCATACTCTGCCTTGTTGCCTCAGTAAGCAGAAAGAATTAATAGAATCTCACAGTACACTACTAGAAATTCAGAACAAAACAAAATGATGCCTAAATTGTGGACAAGCAAAATAATTTTCTGCCTATTTGTATAATAATATCTTTTAATTTGGCCACTGGTACAACTAATAAGTTCCTAAAAATCATAAGCTTTGTGTGAAAAATATCACTTTCTACAAAATATTCCAATTTATGCGTGATTTTCTGCCACCACAGCTTATTTGTGTGAGATAGGTTCATCCATGTTTCTGTGAAAACAAATGCCAAACCTCCTGCTGAATTTATTTATCAAGCTTTGCATAAAAACTGGATGCCATTTTCTGTTCAGCTGTTCCCACAGGATTTTCATTGGTGCAAATTGGAAGGTGTAATTTTGGCCTTGGTGAAGTGAATGGTGTGAACCTTAGTTTAATTGGACCAGGAGCTGAACCAAAATATTCTGCTTATTATCTTATATTCATTTTCATGACAGCTAATTGTGATGTGACAAAGCAGAGACATCATGGGTGAGACAGACATCCAGAGGAGGTACATTTCTAAGCATCATGGATAATGATTTATTTTAAACAACCTGTAATATAAGAAAAGGTGGAAAATCAGTGATGTTTAAAGGTATTTCACAGCTTGCTGTTGGAAAGAGTTGATATTTTTATTATGAAGTGGTAAAAATGAAAAGGAAGGTTAAAAATTTCTTTGTGATTTTTAGCATAATTGTAATGACATCTACATGCACCACTTCCTATACTAAATTTTGATCTGAACAATGTACAGGACACTGAGTGATACAGGATCAAGGTTTTTCTCTTTCTATTTTGATTCCAAAAGTATTGTCCACTGTCACAGGAGAAGTGAACTTCATCAGACGTGACTTGACTTTACATCTGTGCAGGAGGTTATCCCTTGTAAAAGAGTAGAGTTGTGAATGAAACCTTTGTCTTCAGCTTCCTTGTAATCCTGCAGTACAGTTGCGCATGTTAGCTCAGTTGGAATAATGTGCTGATTTTCTGAAGATTAAAAAAAAAAATTAAACCCTTTCCCCTTTTTAGGTTCCCAATTCTGTACTTCCTCAGATTTCACACTACCTGCCTTGGTTTTAACAACTCTGATTTCAGTCTGTCACCTTCCCTGGTTAAATATAAAAAATGATACGCTCCTCTCCTTGAAGGAGAATATTCAAGAATTCAAGCATTCCTGGTGCGAGTGCTGTTGTGTAGCAGCAGGGATTCTTTTTTCCTGTCATTTTCTTAATTCAGTCTCTGTTTCAAATCTTTATCAGCACCTGTCCTTTTAAGGAAACAGATTAAAATGTCTGAGGGTAAACAGAGGATTGATTTGGTGTGAACGTACGACTTCTGTGCTTTACAATACATGCAGTTATGAGCAGGGACACCACATGCTTTAATGTCCTTACTGACTCTTTAACTGCTCTCCTTCATTGCCTTTGTGCATGCTGATTTTAGATCTCCTTTCACTATATTAGGCATAAATTGATTGTGTGTTTGAAAATAATTTTTTTTTTTTTTTTTTAGAAGAAGCAGCAAGCTTTATGAAATGCTAGGTCATGCAGTCAGGGCTAGAAAGGGGTTATCTGTTACAAAACTATGGAGATATGGAAAAAGTAAACACTAAAGATACTTGGGTTAATAAAACGATAACGATATTCTGAAATATTACAGAATATATTGCAGTAGCTCAAATATATTGATGACTGTCTGACTAGGTTAGAGATAAAAGCAGTAGACATGCATTTGCTCTGCTTGCTCTCATTTAATTTCATCATAGTGAGTCACATAGGCATCAAGATTTATATGTGTCTGATAAGTAGTCAGGATAGAGAGTGCTAATGATGGTTGTAATGCTTTCTAGAATTCTATTTCTTCTGACTTTGTTTGACATTGTGACTCTCAGTGCTGCAGACTCTGTAAATTAGTGGAAGACAGAGCAGGGGACAACCCTCCTCAGAATTCATGCCGTATTCGTCAATATTTAGTCATCCATAGGTTGGTTTTTAAATTCTCCCCTTCCTCCCATGTCTGGACAGCAGAATGCATGGTGCTTCTGAGGGAATACTTACCAGATTGGAGTGTGCATTTATTGGTAGGAATTCAAGGAAAGTAAGTCATAAAACATGCCAAGTTTTGCTGGTTTTCTTTTTATAGTATGTACAGGGAACTTACAACATTTATCCTCGAATTCATAAAAAATCCTTTTCATCAGTGATCAGTGCAGAATGGAGAGACTTGGCTGAGTCTTACTGATTCACATGGGACAGCTGTCTCTAGCACAATCTGTTTCTGCTGATGGCCCCAGCACTGACATGACAGATGCTTGGAAAACTGCTGTCCCTACTGCCACTGTTGTTGACACCACTGCAAATTCTTAAAGGAAAGTTGAAATGAGTCTTCCTGTAGTTGAAAAAGAAGACCCACAGTTAAAAACAAGGTAGTCTTTTACAGCCTGATCCAATGGGATCTCCCTTGCTATCAAGTGCTTTTGGATGGTTGTAGCTGTAGGTAGTATTGTGGGTTGAAGGTCTTGACCTCCTTGAATGACTGTGGTTTTAATAGGAGCATTTGGAATATTGTGAGGTGTTTGCCTGTCTCTTACTGTCTTCATTTATATGACTAAGGTGTTTGCTGCCGTTGTAGCAGTGGTCCTTAGAGGAACTACTTTTCCAGGACATGAACAAAGACAGGAGTGACAGTATTGCAGCTAGAAAAAACATGGGAAAAGATAGCTATGGGCAATTTCCACAGCTCTTAATAAGTAGCAAGAGCAAGTATAGCAGAGAAAATCAATAAAAGCCCCTTGTCTACCTTCTTACCTCCACAGCCCTTTCCTGAAACCCACAGGAAAAAAGATGCAGGAATAAAGCATTTATCTTCAATGTGCCTGTCTGTTAGGTACATCCTATGGCTGACAGCAAGGCTCTTTTCCACTTTATCATTTCATGCTTGTTTTGGTGGAGAAGAGAGTCAGTTATTCTATTTAATTCTATCGGCTGTTAGAAAGTATTCTCTATTCTACTGATATTTCCCTTTGAGCAGTTTAAATTCCTCTGAAGTTGCACAGATTTTATTGAAGGCTGTTGTTACTCTTTAGTGTTTTAATGCCTACATGTTTCAGTCAGACTCAAGTAGAGGAATCAGTTGATTCTGGTGTACTCCTGTCCATATACTGAATGGGGATATATCCCCCCTTTTGCTACTATTTTTCATTATTTAACCAGAGAAGATAGAGAAAAGAAGAGAAATTGAATTAGCTCTGGTAAAAGTTGTTAAGTGCCAAAGTAGGGTATAGATTCCAAATACAAATTTTGACTTAGGACCCTTGTTACTGAGCATCCTTCTAAACAATTTTCTCCTAGGAAGAAGGCTACTTAGTCTGAAAAACTGAACAAATACCTATTGTAGTTAACAGAGAAGTATAATGAAATCTCAACATGAAATAAAAGCAATTGTGGATTTGTTCCATTTTTATTCTACTTTATACTTCTGCTTGAAACAGAACAGAGGACATACACCCTAAATTTTCAGGCTGTACTGTACCTCATAATGAGTCATGAAATTTGAAACATCTTTCTGCAGCTCTTCGTATGAAATCTGGTTAAATGGCTATCACAAAGAGAAGGATACAAAAATATACATTAGGCTTATAGATATTTGAATAAAATAATGTTGAAGAAAAAACAGTATTTTGTGTTTTGCGCTATTACAAGCAACTGGAACAATGTCTGAAAAACATGACTAAACTTGTATTTTTAAACACTTTTCATGACGTGGCATAGGGACATTGTACATGTATTGTTGTTGATTTGGTCACTTTAGAGTAAGAACCTATGACAGACAGACCCAGGGAAAAAGAATGTTATGTTCCCTAATGAGGGAATAGAAATTTAAAATTGACAGAGAGGTTTGATGTACTCAGTGCCAGGAAATCAAGCTGAAGAAGACAAGGCAGAAAGATGTCAGCATGCCTAGGAGAATAGTGTATACATTCTCTGATATAAAAATGAGAAGCTAGAAGAGCTAAAATGGATTACCACGATGATGAGTTACCGTGCTTATCTTCTTCTAGGCAACTTATCTGTTGCCCAGAGAAGCTCAGGATTCCCCATCCCTGACAGTGTTCAAGGTTAGGCTGGATGGAGCTCTGAGCAACCTGGTCTAGTGGAAAGTGCCCCTGCCCATGGCAGGGCGTAGAGATATGGGGGGTTGGAACTAGGTGATCTTTGAGGTCCCTTCTAACTCAAACCATCCTATGATTCTTTCAAGGAATAGGTACTTCAAGGGAATATTTTCCCAAGTTCATGGAAAATATAAAATAATTTTATTTAAAGAAATTGAGAATAAAGAAAGTTACTGCAGCTTTAATCTGTTTTTGATGCCAGAAGAAAATTAAGGAGATAATGCAGATGTATGGATTACCAAATGTTATGTTATTCTTTTATACAGAAAAATTGCCTTTACCCGCTCCACTGACATATTTAAACTTGGCTACAGCCGTAATAAAGTAGACCTAAGCCCTACACAATTAAGGTAACTCTACAGAAATTTAGGAACTAAAAGCAGCAGAAGTTTGCATCACCTGTTTGACCTTCATGAGAACAGCAGTGCAATCAGTCTTTTAAGTTTAACAGAACTGGTATAAAATTTGCGCAGGAGACATAAATTTTGCTGCATATGCAAGGAGCTGCATGCAAATGGACTATATACCTGTCGAATCTTTAGCTGAACAGTATAGACTGAGATAACACCACAAGTCAATCCCTTCCTCAAATTTTGTGTTACTGGATTTGATTTACAAGTAAAACCACATAAACTCTACCTAATCTTCCTGCATTCTGGGTCTGTCTGAGGTTTTACTTCGTCCCCTGTTCTCTTTTGATTTTCTCTTCTGAAAGAGATGCTTCACTCTTTTTGTTGGTGGAAACTCCTCATCTACCACCATGTCTTGGAATTCGTTGTCTTCATTTGTAAGATTGTGGTTTTTTATTTTTTATTTTTTGGGCTGTGTTGTTTTGGGGTTTTTAAAGCAGGTCAGAACACATGAATTCTTTTATTTCTACATAAAATCTAAGTCAGCCAACCTGTTACAAAGTAAAAAAAGGAGTATTTTATTTCCATATGCCAGTGGACGTAAATAAAAGTGCTCTGTGATTAAGCAACGTCAGGAATAATTTATATTAAGATTTAGGGCAATTACTATACGATCGATTAGACTATGAGCCTTGCTGCCAAAGGATGTTGTAGAAACATAATCACAGAAAAGGTCAAGTATCTGTATTTCTGAATTGTACAGCAGAAACCCTTAGTTCTGCAGACCAGTTATGGGTGACGGAAAATTTTATAGCAGTTTCACTGAAAATACAAAGCAGATGCTGTAAGTGAATTCAGTTAAAAAAAGAAGAAGAAAGAGAAAAAAAGCAATCAGTACAGCAACCCTAGCAATACCTATTTTCACATTAAATTCCATTTCTTTTTCACTAGCTCCCATTATCAGACTTTGATGAAACAGTTTTTTTTGACTGCTAATCCACAATACGTGCTATATTCAGGACTGAAGGAGGATTAGTGAAAATCCAGCACAAAGAACAGGCTGTTTGAAATCTCTGGGACTACTGGAAAAACATAAGTGCAGAGCACAGATTGGAGGATATACTGGTTTAAGTCCATCCAAAAGTTCTTGTTGGGAACCTTACTGGTTGAAAACCCAGTATGCCTGCAGTGCCGATGTACATTTGGGCTCATTCTTGCAAATATGTCTAGTAAAGTCACTCTGACATCAAATGTGTTTGCACACATAGTCAAAACCTCTCCCTGCATTTGAGGAAGATTTCAGTGAGCTTTGCATTCTTTTTACATCTTAGAACTCCTTATTTTGAAATACAATTTTTTTTGAGACAGTTACCAGTAATTATCATCTGTCTTAAAAGCTGCAACTTAAATGCAGATTAGACTTTCAACCACTTATGGGTCTTATAGGACATGGAAACCAAAAGGGCAAAAGAATGCACAAAGGTGCTTTATTAATTCAACATGAGAATTAGTGGCTGGGCAAAGGGGTTGGCACACTGTGTAGTGCAGGAAGCAGCATGTTTATGAGGGATTCCCAGATCCCCCAGAAGAGTCCATAATTAATACTTTTTGTAGCTTCATGCATGCAGTGGCCAAAAGCCTAATAAATGGTTTTTGCATCTGTTATTTCAGTGATGTCATATATTAGATTGTTCCAAAGTTTGAAGAAAGATGAGACATGAAGAAAAATAGAGGGTTTTTTCCTTTCTCTTCATAATCAATGTTTACTTGATAAAGTCTTTAATAATCCAACTTTCTGCAGTCACTAATAACTAAGTATGTTTACTTGTTCCTTGATTCACCAAAACTATTTTCTACTCTTACCATTCATCTTTGGCTGCATGATAGGCCAGTAGGGAGGCTTGTATCACTGAAATATGGATGCTCATGAAGCATGCACGTGTGTACACGCACGCCCACAAATTAAGATTGTTCAGATGTGTGTCCTATCTGTACTGCTGCTGTAATGCAGAAAATTGCCAGCTAGCATTCGTATTCATATCAAATTAATTTTCATCACCATGCACATAAATGTCATAATACAATCATAAACATCTTGACTACACCAGTATTTTATTTTGAATTTAGAGAACTAGTTACAGTACACCAGTTCTTTACTCAAAAGCTCAAATATGCCAACCTCAGCTTGATATCTTGTTCCCTGTAGGCATACATTACTCATTTCGGTTCAGTCACCAAGATTTTTTGTGACAAGCTATAAAAAGCTCTACGACACTATGTGTATGGATCTATTTGGTGCCTGATAGAGGCAGCTATATTAAAGAATTTTGGACGATCTACTGTTCTAATTTCTCATCACTGCCCAGCTATTATAGGATGCTAGATGAAATTCTTGCTTATGAAAACAGGAGATATTTTATGAGGCTATGCAGTTGGGTGCCATTTGAGGATTACCGGTGATTCTTATGACTGGGTACTTTATGTTGGCACGCCAGGACAAGTAACTGAAAGAAGGATTTATTTGAAGCTATCACCTGGAGAGCAGTTCCACTGACCATTTGCAAGAGGCTTGAGTTGGGTTTGTAAACATTGTCTGGTCTTGTTTGAGGTGGTGTATAGTAGGCAGAATGTGGGTTGACAGATGTGATACAGGAGTCGCAGAAGACCTATATTCTTTTGGACCATTAGCTGAGGACCTGGCAGGGTAACCTTTGCCAACTGGGAACTGAGTCCTGGGTCTCCTTAGACTCCAATGAGAACTGAGCTACACATTACACATGTCAGTACGCACTAACTGAAATTTAGGTGTTGTAATCTTGTGAGAAATCACATCCCAAATATTTAATCAGTGGCCTGTTGTTAGCTGGGCAGTGGAGATCAAGGGATTAATTTTGATGACTTTTTCTCAAAAATATTCACGCTCTGTATCACATTGCTGCAGTTTCTGTTGATGTTTCCCTCCCAACAGCCCTTTTTTTTCCCTGCTGAAGCCCTCAAGGCAGACTCAGGATGCCCAGGTCCCAGTCTGACTTTGTATTTAAATTCAGTGTCAGAGCTGGCCAACCTTTTTCCTTTGTGTAGCTTTCCTGTCACTGTCTCAGAGGAGACCCATTTGAGATCAGTGGGTCTGCTGGACTGGTGTGCTTGCTGGTGATAAGGAGGTGGGTTGTGTAATGGAAATGTGTCTGGCTGAGTAATTAGAAAAAGTTGGGAAGGGGAGGAACCGAGCCCTGTGTGAGGGCTGCATGCCTCTTTTGTTTCCCATTGCTCAGCCCTATTCCTTGGTTCCTAGTGGACCTCCACAGCCACTCTACTCTCTGAATTTGTTCCATCTTTGTTTTTCTTTTAAAATTAGCTTCAATTGAAATTTACTTACATATCATTCAGAAAGAAGTTCTAATATTTAATGCAGAAAATTGCGAGGATGGGGAAGAAGGAGAGCCGTACTAGGGATCAGTATGCTTTTGGGTAGTGTAGCAGAACTGAAGATGAAAATGCATTAGAGGCCGGGGAGATACCAGGGAATGCTTTCTATCAGTGACAGTATCTGCTGTCCCCTGGGCCATTGCCATGACTTTCACGCCTTCTTGGAATATATTTTATTTCTTCCTTGGCAGTCCATCCTATTGAGAATGAATGAATGATTTTTGAATAGAGCTGCTTAATTAAAAGCCTTAAATTCCACCCTGAGTGGAAAACTGAATTTTGCCATGGGCTACGAGGGCACTTCCCTAACATGGACAATTTCTTCTGGGAGCTGCATACGTGTTAGGCGAGGACAAACTGGGCCTCCTTGCTTGTTATTAAACTTGACAGAAATTTGCTTTTTCTCCCCCCCACTTACAGAAACCAACTTTTATTTTCTTTGTTTTTCTGTTTTCTTTTTGTTTCTGACTATAACAACTTGCTTCCTTCATTGTTTTTCTTTCAGATTCTCGCTCTTTTTTCAAGGAATTTTGCAGTTTCTTGGGCACTGAGGAACATCTATAAATTTGTCTTTCTAACAAACTACACAGAGATGTTTGAAGAATTACTTGCACAAAAAAATCATTTGAGTTACAAATTGTTAACAATTAGGATGCTGAGTCACTTCTACATCTGTTAGATATTTTAAGTAATGATATGTCAATCAAAGCCAGCAGATAAAGCTTCTCTAAATAAAGAATTCATGTTTTCCCGTCATGATAGTGTCACTAGCAAGGAGCGTGAAGCAGTAGGAGTGAATTCTGGAGTAAAACAGTTCATCCTGAGGACTTGATGTCCACACTAAATAAATTTCAGGAGGGGTTTATTTGTAGTAGGTCTAGTCTGATCCAACTGTGGTTGGAACACATTAGTTTCACTCTAGGAGCACACCTTCTGATTATTTTCCTCTGAAAACAAACCAATTCTCTTGCTCTGAAATTACTGTGATGGGAATTAAAACACAGTAAGCATGGATGACTGGGAAATCCCTTCAAAAGTGCACTCTGGATCCAAACAAAAGTGTGAATGTGAATGCATTTAATGTTATATTAGCATTCCTTCTATTCTCTCAGTTTTCACAAGTTGAAACCCAAGACACACAAAAAAATACAATAACAAAACTGTAAAAATAGAAATTCTGTGGTTTCCAAACCTTTGAAAGTTCTGTAAATATCTTGGAATACTGGTATTCTTGAAAATATACCTGACAGCTAGGGAGATGCAATGGAGATTGTTCGTGTGTCTATACTGCAGTCTTTGCTATGAAATACCAGTGGTCTAGATGGACCTTTGATCTTCCTTGTTTGCCTTGTCTTTCTTGTGTGATTCAGGTCATCCATTGTCCAAGACACCCATTACTTCAGTGGGTTGGAATCAAGCCCTTGGGGCTGTAATTACTCAGCTGACTAATGCCAGTAAGTTTTTGGAAATTTGCAGAGAACTATGACTGCACACAATTAGAGTGAACCTGGGCCTTGTATGCGCACGGAGTTCTTCTCTTAGGGGTTTTAAAGGATTAAATGTAATAGTAGTGTACACTGAAACAGAAAGTGTGATAATCTTAGTTAAAGAGCTTGATTACATGGCAGAAGCAGCTTGGAAGTGCACAGCATTTTCAGTGAAAAAGGCTTTTGTATGGTTAGAAGAATATCCTCTTGTTTTCTTTAACAGAAATAAAGTTCATATTTTGAGATTGCATCCTGCTGGTTCCAAAAAGCTTCCTTGGATGTCTAGCTCCTTTGTTTTGCAGTGGCGTTTAATCACTTGCAGTATCGTACACTCTTCAGCCATGCACATTATCCCTTAATTATATATGACTAAGCCCCTCTTGACTGTAAGACATGTTGTTTGTTCAAATGCACTTACAAATCCATTTTCTTATCAGTTCTTTGCTGAACATTTACACAACGGGGTACTGTTTAAATATGAAAATAAACCTTTTATAAAAAAATGATTTGACCCACCCACCTGGCCTCCATCTGTGATTGTTCTGTCTCTGCAATCTGTTGTCTGCTTTTCCTCAGCGTGTTCTTTATCTTTTTGGATGGCTGCTATCTTTGAGCGACTTTGTTGCCCCTCCCTATTTTCTCTGTGCTTAGTAGAAAGTGACATTTCCAAATCATAAGGATCAGCCAGGCAGATTTGATATGCTCTCTGCTATAAGACACACTTCTGTTCAGAGTATGCAATTAGTAAAGACAACTTCATTTCACAGTATCACAACTCATGCTGTACTATTTGGAATTAAAGCATTGTGTGAATCCAGGGATTTTTATCATAAAAACTTGTACAGATAAATCTGTCAGAATTAGTGATGTTTTTTCTTACCACATGCTTACTGAAGCAAACCCAGAAGTTTCTTCATGTTTTATTCCAGTTCGGTTTCCTTTCAGTGAATTACTGTCGTAAGGCTTTTCCTTTATATTTTTATTTTTTTTCATTCAAGGGGAGTTGTATGTTTGTAATCTCTTAATAAACTGACACTCTAATCTTTAGATAGAGAGGTTAAATCCATTTTTATTTTGAAGGATTATAGTTAAATACTTGCACAGACATTTACATTTCCAGTCTATGCACTGATAAAATTTTTATTGTCATCTGTGAACCTGGAAGGGAATCCCTTCTTAAAGAAATTAGAATGTATTTTTTGTTTCCTTTCTGGCAGCATTTATGTTTCTTCCCATTCCAAGCCAAACGTAACTGTGGAGAACGGTTGCTTTTTTGCATTAAAGTTCCTTCAAAAGCACCACAATGCATTCAAAGGCATGAGAATATTTTTTCTGAGTAAGTAGGACAATCAGCATTAAATGTAGAAATATCTGAGACCAGGATACGCAAGTAAAATTATTTTTAGATTCTATCATTGTTGTACCGAAGTGGAGTAATTTCTCTCTTGTGGGTTCTTAGAAGCTGGTCTTTTGTTTGGATGGATTTGCCTGCTGTATAATGATGGCCTTGAGGAATGTGTTACAGAAACCTGTGAAAAATTTCTTCTGGATTGAGGCCTGGAATGGTAATAGTAAGTCATTGTCTAAAGGAAACAAAAATGTGTTATTAAGTTATTTTAATTTCATTTCAATTGGAAAGCTTATAGAGATGCCTACTTCTATTCTATTTTATGAGTAAGCCCTCCAGATTTATTTCTTGCCAGCCAATTATTAAGCACCATTGCAGTTAAATTAAATTAAACATCCACAACAAGTTGATTGCCTCAAAGCTTCAGGAAGAAATAGAACAGATCCATTTACACCACTTGCTTTACAGAGAACTTTATCCTTGAGCCCTGAGATCTGAGAGAGATCTGAGATCCCCCCAAAAAGACCTCCATTATTTCACAGGGAACAAAATGATTTCATGAAAAGATTTCAGGTTATCTGAGGCTTTCACAGGAAACTTCCCCTTATATTTGTATTTGGGCAATTGTAGGACAGGATCTTGGGGGTATCAGGAGGGAATCATCTGTGTGAAGAGAGGATCTGGCATAAAGATAGACAGAATGATTAAGCCTAGTGCTGTTCTGTCCACAGAGGTACAAGAAGATATTCAGGTTATATTTTTACTAACTTTACATTTTATTGATTCATTGATTAAATATTGTTGCTGAAAGGAGTGTTTCCACTCTTTTTCCACTTTCCTTTCCACTTCATTTTGCAGGCTCCTACCCCTGTGTTAGTGCCTTCACAGATGCTAAATGGCTCTAAAGTGGATTGAGGAACCAATAAAAAAGCAGAAAAATCAGTTTTACAGTAGAGTGTCACTAGGTTTTATAAATAAGGCTTTAGTGACATATGAATGATCATGGCTGTGTAATAAGGTAATTTTTTATGTTTTGCAGAAGTAGATTGCTGTTGGGGAACTCCTTTGTCATCATAGGTGTGTCTACATTGTATTTTGGACATCAGCATTGAGCATTTGAGCTAAACAGACTGGCTGAGTGTCCAGGCTCTTAGAGGCCAGTGTAAGGTGAACTTCATGGCATCCTGGGAAGGAAAACTTGGCCTGATATCCTCTAGCTGGCTTGAGCCAACACTCTCCCATCCCTACCTGTCCATGGATGGGGTCAGGCATGGTCAACATCAGGATTCTTCCGGAAAGTTGCAGAGGGGCAGATCCAGTCTATAGGCAGCCTGAGAAGTACCTAGCTTCAGGCATCTGCTCTTTCTGGGGCAGCACAAGCTAGCTGTCCCCCACAGCCACTGGACTTGTCCACTGAGGAATGACTCTGAAGGATGAGAGGCAAGTCAGAAACTTTGATATCTGCACACATTTCTGACATGTTTCGGTGATAGACCAAAACTTTACCCTATTTCTATTATTCCTCTGATGGTAATTTAGGAGCAACTTCATCAGAAAAGCTGTCATCACAAGTCTTCCCTTCATCTGTTCATGTTTCTTCTGGAATTTTCTCAGTCCTGCTTCCAGGAAGGAAGAATACTGATAGCCAAGGAGTGAGAGGATTTTTCAGATATTTGTAAACTGTTTTTGTAGGGTTTGGCGAAAAAACACAGTGACTCTCTGATTAGAGGGCTCTGACAGCCAAACTGGCAAGACTGTGGACGTTCATTTGGCAATGAGAAAAATGAGAGCCTTTGTGGGGCTTACTAGGCATTAGAGATGCTTATGTCAGGGGACGTGTTCACTGCTCTGTATAAAAGGTTGTCATATCGTAGTTGTGTTGGAGTGGTGCTGTGTAATAAGGTTGCTATTTAGAGTGTGACCGTCTCTCCATGTTTGTTTGATTTGAGGTAATGAAGCTAAAAGATTCTAAAATAATGGAGTTGCTTAAAAATGCAATAAAAGAGGGGGGGAAAAATGGTCCTATCTAGTACTCAGTACTTTTGAATTCCACTGTACATTTCTACCTTTAATAGTCTAGAATCATATAATCATTTAGGTTAGAAAAGACCCTTAAGATCATCAACTCTGTTAACCCAACACAGCCAAGTCCACCACTTAACCATGTCCCTAAGTGCCACATCTACACGTCTTTTAAATACCTCCAGGGACGATGATTCAACCACTTCTGCATGCAGCCTATTTCAATGCTTGACAACCCTTTCAGTGAAGTTTTTTTTTTCCTAATAGCCAAACTAAACCTCCCGTGGTGCACCTTGAGGCCATTTCCTCTTGTCCTGTTGATTATTTAGGAGAAGAGACCAACCCCCACCTCCTTCCAACCTCCTCTCAAGTAGTTGCAGAGAGCAATAAGGTCTCTCCTGAGCCTCCTTTTCTCCAGGTTAAGCTACTGCAGTTCCTTATAAGACTTGTGCTTCAGACCTTTCACCAGCTCTGTTGCTCTTCTCTGGACGTGCTGCAGCACCTCAGTGTCCTTGTAGTGAGGAGCCCAGTATTGAACACAGTACTAGAGGTTAAAGATTTTTTCATTAAATCCAAAGGTCTTTGCTGCATTGGAAAGTCAGGTAAGGAGACCATGGAAATCCTGTTGGTTTTAAATTCAAGGATGTGTTTTCAAATTATTTTGAAATTATTTTCCAAATGATTTGTCAATGGTCAGATTTTACTCTATTTTTATTCAGAAAACAAGCAAACCCAAAATATGTGCCCATCCCCTTCCCAAATGACATTATTTTTATTAGTGTTTTGGTGTTTTTCATTCTCTTTACAAAACAACAGGAAACCTTACCTGAGGCATACTGGCAATCCCAAAGCCCAAGTGTGCATTGGACACCCCAAAAGGTTCCTTTGTGTATGGACAGACAAGGTGTGTCTGTACAGAACCTGTGTGAAATCGGAGGAGTTTAGTCACAGCATTGCTGCTGTCAAAAGTCCCCAGTAAACCCAGTCAGCTGGTTATTATTTAAGTGACACCACTGTGTAAGCTAGTAAGCTAGTTACTTTGTGGGCCTCATTGTTTAAGCTACACCCCTAGAACAAGGAAGTAAAAAAGTTGGAGAAAAAAGTCATGAAAGCAATCTGTTGTATTCATGACATCACCAGTGTGGTTGTTTTTGCTTTTTTTTTTTTTTTTTTATTTTTTTTACGTTTTTTTGTTTTTATTTTTTTTTGTAAAAAAAAAAACAAAAAAAAACCAAAAAAAAA
>WBMZ01011576.1:46692-203174 GCA_013400975.1 Atrichornis clamosus
TTTTTTTTTTTTTTTTTAATTTTCTTACAGCTGTTAGATTTGAATTTTGTATGAGAAAAAAATAACACAAAAAAACCCAACAAAAAAATTACTACAGGAAGGTGACAAATTTAGAATATATTTTTCGTATATCTGTTTAGGAAAAACGTACCACTTACATCCAAGTTTACACATCCAATTTCTTTTAGTTGCAGCAGTTGTCTGTTGTCTGCTGTTGCATCCAGGGATGTGTTGTTCTGCTCAGTTAGATAATCATACAAATTTCCTATCAGACTATCATAACTTTCACAACATAGTTTATAGTTTTAGGTTTCGTGAATTCTTAGTCACCGTAGTTTTAACTGATTTTTTTTTAGTAAAAATTTCAAAAAGTTTATAGTTAAATATTACCAATTTAATAAAAGAGGAAAGAACAATAACCAAAACCTAAAGATGCAGAAGCTGTGATCAAATCAAGTGCATTTTTTCATTAATTTTCTGACTGGTTGAGAACTTTCTGAGGAAGACAGATAAAATTGCTGCTGCTGACAAAACTTCAGGCATGGATTCATTTTTTTTTGTGATGAACCTACACCACATCCTGCAAAGTGTGGAGCATTTGCTCCCAAACTGGCTAATGAGTTGAGCTGTCACTCAGCTCTGTGCAGAAGCTACTCAAGCACCTTGCAAACCTAATCTTGAGGGAAGGGCATGGTTGAACAAAAGGGTAAAAATAGGAAAAGAATGAACAGGAAAGCTAGAATGTCTCTCCTCCTTTCATTTTTCTAACCCACCTTCCAGTTTTGAACTCTGTTCAGTATTAGAGTTGCACATGTCTGCATTTTTTGTGTCTTTGTATCTCTCACATGTTAATTTTCCCCAATTTTTCATGGTGGTTTTATATTTGGCATTTCCAAAAAAGTTAATGAGAGGCACATGCCTTATCCTTGCAAACTGAAAATTTAGAGAAACATTATGTCATAGCCTCAATGCACAACTTTTAACTTACCCAGTTAATTAATTCTCCTCAGAATATGCTAGAGTGTCTTTAATTGCCATTTAAATGCAGTCTTTTATGTAGTCATTCAGAATGATTAGATTCAAAGTAATTTTGCTGTTACAGTATAGCGACATTGGGTATTCTTTGATTTGTAGGATGTGTTCTTCAATCTGATTACCTTGTCCTTGTCTATAAATTAGCCAGAAAAACATCAGAGTACTGCTCTGTGCTTGTTTCTTTGCAACTAGATAAGAAGGCACAAATGCTCACCTTTGGAGTTTTGCTTTTTTTGGTTTTGGGTTATTTTAAAGCAGATTTGTAGAGAGGCGGAACTTTAACTTCATTCAGTGGAAAAGTCAGAACAAGTTACTATTACTTAGCAAGCATTCCCTTTCTGGATCTCTCTGTGAGCAGTATGTGAACATCCCTCAAAAGACATTAGCAGGATTTTGGAAAACAAGGGCATAGTAGGCCTGGGGAATGAATATGAGGTCTGAGAGATTCCTGACAGGCAACAACAAACATTCAGTGAATGATGGTATGGAGCCATGGGTTAACCCTATTTAGATATGTCATTCACACTATAGCTTAGGCACCATTAAGGGTTCTGAGTTTACTCTGACTAAAACATACAACATAATTCCTTGGTTGAAACATGAATAATCTTTAGATGCTATTGCAGTTTAAAAATCAAGCTAAAATAAACCTCATTTTCAGTTAGATATTTAGCATTGCATAGTAGTTAGACAAAATATTACAGTCTAAGCTCCTTATAAAACAATATATATTAGGTGCCTGAGAAGGCATAACAGATGACATCTCTCACTATAAATGTAACTTACTGTTTCAAACATAGTCATGACTTGAACATACACAAATTATTGGAAAAGAGGATCAGAGGTTATAAAGTCTCTTTTTGTTACTGGATTTCTTATGTCTAATATTTCACATTGAAATCTACAGTTAGGAATTGTTTTATAATGATCTGCTTTCAGTTTACCTAAACTTTTCAGAGACTTCAGATAAAAAGTGCCTGTGGCCCATGTTGTGATCTATCAGCCAGGTATCTCATAAGAGAACAATGCCCCCCAAATGATTTTCAAAATTTTATTTTTTGATTCTGTGAAAGATTAAACCTTTTGTGTTTCTGATGTCTCTCATGCCAAATTGTCATGTGTTTGTAGCAGGTTAATACAGAAGGGGGTTGACAAATCTTGCTATAATCACTACCCCATGTTGCTTTTATCCTCCTTGTCTGCTGCTCATTTTCCTTGCGAAAAACCCTAATATATCAGTGACAGGAGGTCTGGATTTGTGGCCGACTGTTATAATTACTCCCACTGAGGCACTGTCAATAGGATTAAAATAAAGATTCTAGACCTGTCCATCGCAGATGAGGTCAGCAACACGAGCAGTGGGAGTACTGTTTCTGCAAGCTGTGCTTTTAGTCCTGAGTTATGGAACCATAGACATTAATATGAAGCAAATATTTGAAAGCTCCAGTGGAGAAAGACCAGCTCTTTTTTTCTGCATTAGCTAAAATATCCATCTGTAATAAATAATCTAACAGCATCCATCTATGTCCTGGCCATACATATATGTATGTTAACTTTCAAATGTATCAGAGCCCCAGAGAGTTTCAATTACAGAAGAATCCATTTTGCATTTTATAATTAATAAAGTCTTTGCAGCTGCATAACTTCATCCAGGAAACATCTGCATGCACTCTTTGTGTATACATCATTTCTGTGAAAAGAGGGTTAGCTGAATTCTCTTTAATGTTCTCAGGCTTGGAGAAGGTAGAAGTAGTGAGTTGATTAAGATAATGGAAAACAAATCAAATGAATCGAGAGTTATGCCCACACAGATATAAAACAAATTCTAGCCACTGCTTGTAGGAAAAAAGACAATGTATAAGATCACTTTAATACACAGTCAACCAGCCTGATACCCCAAGTTCATGGGTAATACTGATGTTGTTGATACTCTGTGATTACTCCTTTGCCATCTTTTGATACTGACTTTGAAAAAGTATTGTTTTTTAAACATTAGTATTATCTTCCAGTGTGCATGAAATTGTGTCACACCACTAAGACTAACTGGTGATGGCAAACTCAGGGAGTGGTGAGAAAACCAAGAAAAACAGATAAACTCTCTTGCTCTGCTAGCACAGTATGTCATCTTTATTTTTCTCCTCTGACACCAGTCTACTTTTTGTAATGGGATCAAACAGTTATTAGTGCATTCACCTCTTGCATGATTTTCATATAAACTCAAAAATTATTATCAAAAGCCATGTTCAATCAAATGTCTAACATGCTGAAACAATTGTGTACCTTTTAAATTTTAAGCTATTATGCCACCTTGCACTTCTACAAATTGAGATTTACTTTTTAAAAAATTTATTATTGTAGTAGCAAATAATTTTCTTGATTAATATGTCAGTGCCCTATAACTGTTTATTCTTTCTCCTTTGGTTATATAAACATCAGTTGTTACATATGTCACTCATAGCCCTCACCATATTTCCATCATCACTCCCAATTTAAGTTCCCTAGCTCTCCTAGACACAGAATGAATCTCATAGTGTTTATAGTGAACAGGCTACATAAAAATGAACAGTACTTAACACGTCCTTTTTTTCCTTTTTTCTGTCCCTCAGTGGGACTCCAGACTGATGTTTGATGCCTTCATTCCCTTCTCCAGAGGTCTTTGGATTTTATTTTTTTTATAAATATGAAAAGAAATATATACATTATTTGATCTCTGCCAGGCCACTAAAGCATGTGATGAGCTCACAGCAGAGAAACTGCTACTTTCCTCCATTAGGTGTAGTCAGCAGCTTATGCCGCAGATGTGGCATCATACTTCGTAGTATTGCATGTAAATTCCTCAGTATTTATTTTGCCATTACAAAATTCCATTATTTACAGTGTTTGTATAGATCCTAAAAGGATACCACACATTCTGGCTGAAAACGTTTGCACTGACTGCAGTGGCATATGCTAAACACGTTTCCAAGTGGGCACCGTGCACTGATGCTGCAGCCGTGCCCAGCCGTGTGCCAGACCCTCCTGTCACGATACATCCTTGTTACGGCTGAGTGCCACTGGATGTACGGGAAGAAGGCAACTCAGTCCAAGCCAAGGAAGTCTGCTGGTATGAACTGCACCAGGGTCTTTCATCGTATTCAGCCAGAATAGCACACTGCTTTATCTCGGGCTTGCTCAGTCTCAACCACAGCTCCATGGTATAAGAAAGCTCTCTCGTCCAAGAGAGTTTGTTTGCATGGTCTTTGTATTTCATGCTGGAACTCTGCCAGCTTCCCAACAAGAGAAATCTCTGCTCTGTGGAGGAGGTGAGAAGATTTGCTCTGAGGAGCAGCTGTGGCTATTGCAGACAAGTGAACAAATCCAACGCACTGGTCAGTCCTGGAAGGGTCACTGATGGACAGTCCCCGATGGTTTTGAGGCTAAGATATTTAGCAAAGACTTTTGTGCCTTGACTGAAGAAAAACTGTCTTCTATATTTATTGTTGATTTTGTAGTATATGGGGAAAGAATTAAATCCTTAGTTTTGTTTGGCGCCTGGTTGAGGTCAGGCTGGTAGGTGCTGTTCTGTGTCTTTGTGCTGTCAGAAACATGCAAGACTTTGGAGCAGTTTGAACAAAATGGGAGCTTCATCTGGGAAGAGCTGTTCTATTAAATTAGCAGTTGTAAATGACACAACGCAGTGAGTGGAAGGAAGTTGTATTTTGTGCTGCCTTTCTTGCCTTTCCCCCTATTCCTACCCTGCCTTTTCCAGTACCCCAGAAGCACTTAATTTGCAAAACTACTGTTGGATCTTAACTTGCTTGAGGAACATCAAATGAGTTCACATTTTACTCAGATCAACAATGATGAGGATTAGAGCTACAACGTCAGAGTGCTGCAGTTATACCCCCCTGCATCTCTGCTGTCATTGCTTGAGTTCTGTGCCTTGACTTACAATATAGGCTCTCTTCATAGGGAAGAAGAGCTGCTGATGAGTGCTCTCCTGTACTAATGAATTGAAGTATGAAAATCGATGTGATCAAAAGTCATTTGAGTTGCCCGAAGCTTTGCCATGAGATACTTTTGTGAAACAGTATCTGTATTTATCACCTTTAGATTTGCAGGTACAGAGCCCTGAGTGATGTTTGGCTAATGTTGTTTGGTTTAGATCTTTTACAATTAGCATTTTTAAAATATTGCTTATGGAGGTTGTAGCAGTGGGAATTTTATACCACCTGTTCCAGTAATCTTAAAAATATTACGCAAAGAAATAAATTGAATCAAAATATGTAGAATTGAAATAGTCTAGAACAAAACACTCTACCTAAATTACTCATTATATAAAATAAATCCATCATGGAAATTTGACAGGATAGGGCAAAAGGGAGGGGAAAAAAGAATCAAACCAATATTTTTGAGTGATTCTTTCTCATCTGTGATTTGTATAGCTCACTGGCAAGTTCTCACACCTTCATAAATGGTCTGTTCAAAACAATCTTGGTAGAGTTTTCAGTTGTAATTTTCTTTGCAAGGACAATGATATATGTTAAAAACTGATAAGGATCCACAGATCCCCTATTTTTGAGCAATAGAAGTATTCTGCTGATAGCCTGAAAAAATCAATTTTTGTGACAAATTTAATTTCATGAAGAAAGATGGGAGAATAATTTAATTGTATTCCTCCAATGAGTACTTTTAATTATAGTGTATAGCCCTGCACACCTTCCTTTCTAAAGAACTGCAAGGTTTTTAAAAATCCTTTTAAAAAGTGCTATTTTCATACTTTCACTCTTTTTCAGTGCTGGAATATTCTGCGCCTTATATCTTTAAGATTTATAAGTTAAAGGGATGGTTACTAAATGTCACAAGCCTCTTAGTGGACAAAAAGCTAATGGAATGGTAGCATGGTATGAATGCCTGAACCTGCTGCCTGTGTTATGCCGTGTGGGAGAATAATTGGCTTTCAGTCGTGTAAACTAGTCACAGACACTCAGATCCTTTGAACTCTAATAAGAAATGCACACTTACTTTAAATAGTGAGTGACTAAGCATATAAATGTCTTGATCAAGTCATCAGGAAAAAAAAAGAAAAAGAAAATGGGTTTTCTGTTTACATTTTGTTATTTCTGACTGAAATCTTTATTTTACTCTCTGCATCTCTACTGTGTAATGTTCCCTGCTGAGAAGGACAGACTGGAAACACAGTAGGGATCTTTGCCTTTTAAGTTGCTCTTTACTTTGCAGAGGACTACATGTTGGAAGTTCCGGTGTTTTTGTCCAGTGATTTGTTTGGTCTGAGAGGAATGTGACTATTTAGGAAAGGCAGGAAGCTGTTATTTGGTAATTTTAGCTACATTTCAATTGAAAGTACTGAAAAAGCAGACTGAAGTTTAAATATATGTCTTAAGGTACATGCATACAAATCAGTTCAGCTTTTGTGCTCTGAAACAATGTTGAATGAAGGTGTGAAAGGATAATTCTGAGTTGAATTTGCCACAACGATGAATTCACAGGTCATGTTTATCTAAAGTGCTTCTCCAAAATTCTTTCAGTCGTCTTTTCTAAATAGCATATATAACAGCTACTGTGGCAGAATCAAGCTATATCATGTTCTACAAGCAGGATTAGATTTTCTTCTAATACAAACTCGTGCCCCTTTGTCAAAGTCAAAGGATACAAGCTTTGCATGCTAATTTGCTCTGCCAGGTAATTTAGGTTCCGTACACTGCTTTTTTTTCAGCATAACAAACTCTAAATGTTATAGCAGTTTATGTCCTTAGGGATATTTTTCTTTAAAAAGTTAGTATATTGGTAGAGTAATAGACAGCCAGAATTTCCTAGTGGTATGATCCACTGTTGATTTATATAATTCATCAACTTTAATCTACTGTTTGTTACCTTAAGTATTATCACTTTTTTTTTCCACTGTTGCATAAAAACCATCAGATAAATAAGTGTCATGTTGCCTTAGCTATTCTGTGGGTCCAGTCCAAAGGCTATTAAATTCAAAGGCACTCCTCACTGACTTAGTGAGCTTTGGATAAAGCTCATTGTTTTCATGCTCTTTCCGTCACTGCAGGACCAGACAACTGAAATAACTGTTCCAAATATCAGTGTCTTTTGATACTTTGCATTTCAGTTCTGAGAAAATACCCAAGCAAATATGAATATAACCAAAGTAAATTCTCTCTCTCTGAATTCAGAATGACTATTTAACTAGCTTTAATATTCTGATACCCAGTACAAAGTTTCACCTGCTGTCCCTTTCCTTTGCATACAGGTGATGGCTTAAGAAGGTTAGACTGTCTGTTAGGGTTGGAGAAATAAAAAATATTCTAGCTGAAAACGCCTCTGCTTTGTTAGAAAGTTCTGGAGGACTTTTGTGTTTTGTTTTGCATGTTGACACTGTTTGTAAGTTTGCCCATAACTTCAGCGCTGAAACTGAGTCTTAATCTGTTTTCAGTTTTAGCGTTGTCTGATCCCCACTTTCCTCTTCCTCATGCCCTACATTTCTCATAGTTTATACATTCTTAAGCTGGCTGTCTTGGTTGCAGTGCTCTGCTTGTAAGTCTGATGGTAGGTGTGTTTTATGTGCGTTTCTGCCTTGGGAACTGTGACAATAACTGCAAGAAGTATTTTTAAACAGTGTTGGAACACATCACGTTTTTTAATTTCATGAGTTCACAGTAGGCAAATGAAAGTAAGAAATTATCTTATATGCACATTTCCTATTGCCTATCATTAGTCTTTTTCCTGGAAGTTTTAGTAAATTAATTTCAACCTACTAGTCTCTTTCTGTGAAACTGGATGAACCAATTGTGCAGTTTATGATATCTGCTCTCCTCCTCTCTCTACGTGTTCCTACCAGAGCCACCTTTTCAACAAGCATTCGTGCCTTATTCTTTCCTTGGGATCAGGGTTTGCTGGTGGGTTACAGCTTCTTTGGGTTTCTGAGATCAGGGAAGAATAAATTTTGCTCCAAAAGCAGTAGTTCAAATACCAGAAACACTTCAGTGCCCTTAGAGCAGATCTCAAAAGTGTTTTTCCCTTGGTTAGGCCTATTGCAGGCATCCAGATGTTTCATACCATTATTGTATTCGTCTTTGGTGAAAAGCAAATGCTTTTCACCACAGATTTATGTGGCCTCTGTTTTAAAATACTGTACTGCCAACTGTTGAGGTATGCATAGTATATATTTGAACTCATAAAAATGCCACAAGATCATTAACATCATCTGAAGAAAAAGAAATTGTGAGCATAATATCTTGCTTGAGCCAACATAAAAGAATGGGCAGCTTAGATGTTTACAGAAATGTGTACCTCATGTGACAGAAACAAAAAAGGATCAGAATAGAAATCCATGCAAATGTAAACCTTAATTTGTTTTGTTCTGCCTTAGCTTGTGGCCGTGGGTTCTACAAATCCTCCTCCCAAGATCTGCAGTGCTCCCGCTGCCCTACTCACAGCTTCTCTGACAAGGAAGGATCTTCCAGATGCGACTGTGAAGATAGCTATTATAGAGCACCTTCTGATCCACCATATGTCGCATGCACAAGTGAGTGAGTCATGAATGTAATAGTAAAGGACATTGCTTAACCAACCAGGTGCAGTCACTTGCAGCGAGTAGTTTTGTCTGGCTTTTCCTGTGTTTGAAAAGTACATTTGCAACGGTAAGGAAATTGAAAGGCAGAGGGAAAAGGGGTTGACAGTCAATACAGAATCAGCATAAATATAATTTTCATGTTTGCTTGATACAGCCTTGGAAAGCATTGCATGTTGCATAAGTGCATAACTCATTGTAATAGATAGAATACAGGCACAGTTTTCCCATGCCTGTAAAATTGTTATAGACAATGTGCTTCATGTGATATAATACCAATATTAGTAATGTGAAAAATGAAAAATAACCTGTGTGGATCTGCACTTTGATTGAACTGTAATTGGATCTGACTTAACCTTCTAACTGCAAATAGATTGGCCTACATAGATTGGTGGTTCAAATCGTGGAAATATCCTAAATCCAAAGCAGCGCGAAATATCTCTGTAAATCATATCAGAGCTGATAACAAAGGACTAGATGCAGCTTGTGCAGTATGTTTAAAAGAGGTGAACAAATCCCATTTTTGGGAAAACTGTAAAAGAGAACTTGTAAGGTATGTTAATCATTCCTTTTAATTGCACAGAAGAGAAACAGCTGAAATCAGTAGCAGTAAATATACATACAATTGTTATTCTGATGTGTTAATGGAAAATAAATAAAGGTCTTAGCTAATGAGTTCAAGAAAGCTTTTATACAGCTTGTACTAAAAACAATGAAATGTTTATGTGAAGAAAAATGCTTCAACTGTTTTCTGTCTCAGTAATTAAAATGCTACCTATGTGTCCCACTGTGGTTTTGTGTAATTATCCTGGACTTTTTTGTGTGTTATGTAGGACCTCCGTCTGCACCACAGAACCTAATTTTCAATATCAACCAGACTACAGTGAGTTTGGAGTGGAGTCCTCCTGCTGACAACGGGGGAAGAAGTGATGTGACCTACCGCATTTTGTGCAAGAGGTGCAGCTGGGAGCAGGGCGAGTGTGTTCCCTGTGGGAGTAACATTGGATATATGCCCCAGCAAACTGGATTAGTAGATAACTATGTCACTGTCATGGACCTGCTAGCTCATGCTAACTACACGTTTGAAGTTGAAGCTGTGAATGGGGTTTCTGACTTGAGTCGTTCCCAGAGGCTTTTTGCAGCTGTCAGTATTACCACCGGCCAAGCAGGTAGGTTTTCATCACTTGTGAATCTCAACACTGTGAGACTGAGAGAAATTTGGAACATGCAGACTATAGATGCAGTAAATCAGGAGTGTGTTTGGTGTGTTCTGGCTCGTTCATTTTTTCACCTTGCCAACTAGTTAATTTGAGTTTATACTATTTCAGGATAACCTGTCCTGTTTCTTGGCCTCAGGAATGCTTTCAGAAAACATTCACAAAAGACACACAAAGAAGACACACAGCTTTGTTATTAAATAAAATTTCTTAACTCTGGAACTTTTTTCTTTGTTGTTCTTACTTCATTGTAGGCAATTCCCTTATTTGAAGATAAACAAGTAGTTGTGACAGTCCTATGCAGACTTCCTTTTTGAATGTTTTTAAACATGTATGGGAATCCTAGGTCACTGGATAATGATTTGGATTTCTGATGGTGTTTTCAGTGTTAATGTTTTCCCTCAGGACAATATTTCTGCTTTATCTTATATTTCCAGATATTTGATTATGAGATGCAATGAGAATGTGATGATTATTCTTTGTTTCTTCTATTTATCATAATCTGACAGGTGAAATGTCAGGGGAAATAAAATCAAACTAGCATATCACCCCAGGGAAAAAAAAGGGCTTTAGTTGTCTGCAGCTGAATGGGAAAAAAAAAAAAACATTCTCGGATTTCTGAAATGGCGAGTTGCTTGTTGATAAAATTATAGGCAAGAGTGTGCTGTGGACTTAAAGGGAGGATAGTAAAACTAACCTTTTGTAATTTTAAGAAAAGATCTTAAACTGAACATTATTTGCAAAATCTGGCTTCTGAAGAAATGCCTTAAAAGTAAATACAAAGTAAGTGATGCAATGCTTCCTGTAGGAAAAGCTGACTAATATTTTAAAGGATACTTCATACTTATATCTTGGAGAAAATTTCAATGACTTTCATGTCTTTTTTTTTTTAGTGCAGTAAAAATGATCCCCTACAGTGATGCTTTGAACTAAAAACAAACTCACCAAACAGAGTAAATGAACAAACAGAAAAAAATGTAGTTACTTTGTATTTTAAAGATGGTAATCTCAAAAAAAAAAAAAAAAAAAGGATAAGAAATTTAGTTCAGAGCATTCCTTCCCTCCCCAAATTTAGGACAGTTTATATGGTTGTTAAAGTTAGGCTGAAATATATATGGGATATTTAATCTCCCCGTAGTGCTTTCATAGATTCCAAATGCACATTTTATATTGTTTTGGGACCATCTCTGTGGCTGAAAAGATTGGTCTCTGTGTTCATTCAGTTCTTGAAGTTTATGATGAGATTTTCAGCACAGAAAACTTACCCTGAAACTATTTTTGCACCACAGATTATATTATTTTGGCACCTTGATTTTTCATCCTCAAAATAATTCTCTATAATTCTTCAAGCATGCACAGGTAGACAGAGTTCTGCTCTCTGTAGATGACTGTACAGAACTATCACATGAAGAAGAGGATTTGGACTTTTTCCTATTTAGCTGAATCAAATTGGCTTTACTTTATGTGCTTTGATGGTTCAGTGGCACACAGGGTAAAGGAAGAAACAGTGCGGTTTGGTGGCTAAAATCATACCTCAGGAACATGAAAAAGCCTTTATCAGAAGTTAGTTTTGTTTTCCCCAAGATAACCCATTATAGGTCAGCATCTTGTGTTCTCATAGTCATAGATTTACAGGGATTTTATTAGGCCAGAAGATATAATGCGGTTATCCCATGCTATTTTATAAGTAACACAAGTTATGTGATTTTATTAAATGATCCTCACATCAATCCTGGAGATGCCAGTGAAACTATAGCTTGCATATGTATTAGAGACAACATCTAGATTTTACCTGAAGATTTAAAGTAAACAAAAACCCTTCAACCTCCTAAATAAGTTTTTGTAAGAGCATGCATCAGGAAGCAGATCTGACTCTGTTTCTTCCCTGCTCTCCAGTTTACTGTGGGATTATGCACAGATAAGCACTTCCCAGGATTTGATGCTGTTGAGAGAAAGGGTGCTTGTACAACTGAAGCGTTGTCTGTTTAGCACTTATGAATATCAGGATTTAAAGGCTTCCAATTGGGCATCTAAAAGGAGTGTACGTAGGAGACAGATTTTGGAAAAAAAATGGCTTTAAGCTCTTGCAGTTTTCTCTGTAAACTGAAGGTAACCTTCACTTTTCCTTACCAAGCTCTTCAAGATTTTCTGATTAGAAGTGCCACATAAATGCAGCTTTTTTTTTCTTTCTTCACTGAATTACAAAATTTGCTTTAAAGAAAATACAGACGTTCAGAACAAATGCATTTAGCAAAAGGAAAGACCTATTTTACATTATTTTTGGAACAGCATGTTTTGGATCCTAATACTGATTTCTTTGGTTTCTCAAGGAGGAAAATATTTTATGTGGAACAGATTGATGACTATAATTGAACAGAATGAGACTGGTTGCTCAAAGGAGACTGTTATGCTTCTGTGCTTCTCTTTTATTTTACCATGGAGAGAAAGAAAATGTTGGATTTATTTATAGCCAAGTAAACTAGGATTCATGCAGCTCTCATTTGTTCCTGTATGACTGTTCTATACTTTTGGCAAAAATGACTTTTTCTATGCCCATATTGCTTTTTGTGTGTGTAAATGTGTCTAACTAAACCTTCTTCACATGTTATTATGATAACGCAATAGGTGGCTATATATAATTACTGGGTTCACCAGTTGCACAGAGGATTGCAATGAGATTTTCCCTTTGTAGTTTTGGTTTAATTGAATTGCTCCTTTGTGGCCATAGTCACAAAATTCAAATCATTGTGTAATGATAACAGGAAATTATTGATAAAAGAATGGGGTTATAGAACATATTCAGTGTTTCTTCACCCACATGTAACAAGCTTCTGATGAGATATAGAGAGCATGCCACATAAAGGGACCAGGTGGTGGATAAAAAACTATTTATATTTGTGGAAATACCACAATAAAATGACTGCAAGTGGGTAGTTATCATTTCACATTGCATATATATATATGTATGACACATTATTATTCATTCCTTGTTTTAGAAGGACTTTGTGACTAGGCTATCAGTTGTCATATGGCATATTTTTATGCTTCAGCCAAGAACCATGAGGCTTTTGGTTTTGCATTGTTTTCTTTTTTTGACAAGATTAAGTACACTAAGTCCCCCAGGAGTAAACCATCTTCTTTCATATCTTGCCTATCCAGCTTCATACAAAGAATACAGGATGTCAGCCCAGTACTGCGAGCAGATCTATGTGAACCCCTGGATCCTTGTAGAATTCAGATTTACATGTGACTAAGCCCCAGTGACAATAGACGAATGTACTGAAGAGCTGCACCTGGCGAACAGCTGACAAGCACTACCTTTGCAAGCTTACTGAATGGTTGTTTACCAAGGATAAAATTGACCACTTCCCTAATAAGAATTCACCTTTCATTTGTACTGGTAGTTCCTTTTGATCCATCAAATTCCTTTCCAAGTTTTACAGTTTTTCCATGCGATACTCAGAAGGTGAATGGAAATTGGATAGGTTTCACAAGAGATGAATATTTGTCTTATTTTGGCATTTATGCATTTTCAAACATTTTACAGAATATGCTTCAATAACAATTTTATAATTTTTCTATTGACATTTTTGCAAAGATGGTGTGTTCTTAAAACTATCTTTCTGCATCCTTTCCTCTGGAATTTATCTGAATGGACAGTGGACTCATCTCTGGTAAAGGGTGATATGCATCCAACCTACCCTGACCTTGATAAAGCTTAAGATATTTTGGATGAATCGCAACGTTCATCAGGGTTTGAGAAAATTTAAGTGTGTGTCCTGAGCCAGTTTAAATTGTCTTTATAGTCATTGAAAAGAAGAAATCATATCCAAGGGGACACTCATCATGCCTTATTACTGTAACCAAACAAGACAAACAGAAGTTAAAATGTAATGCCAATAACTGTCCCTAAATGTACTCTCTGCTCACGTTCAGGGAGCACTTGCTAATGCTTGCTGCTTCTTCACAGCAAGAGAAAGCTGCCCCACAGCACTCTTAGGTCATGCTGTGCCTTCAGATGCACTTATTACTGACAACTTGAAGTGGTTAAAAAACCCTTATTCAGTTCCATAATCAAGGCTTACTCTTGAAAAACATTCTTTTTTAGTAAGAATTTCCTTTATATATTCTGATCTGCTATTCCACTTTTACATCTTAGGGTTCAATTTTAAGACCTTTTCCTACAAAAAAAAACCCCCAAATCCCAAATTTCACAGTTAAAAAAAAAAAAAGGGAAGCTGGATTTTTCAAATTGGCATTATCCCAGCAATTGGAACTGAGAAAACATTACATGCTATAAAATCATATTACCAGCAGCACCACTGATTTACATAAAAGGAAGGAATGGCTGAATGCATAAATGTAAATCCATGGGATGGATTCTGCCATTCTTAGGTAATGCTGAAGTCTTTCTAAACGGGGGAGACACTTTGCATTCTCCCACTTACTACATTCTCCTTTCATTCTTGCTGCTCATAATTTCTTTTCATTGTTTCTCCTCACTTTTTCCTCAGCTCTCAATTATCCCTACTCATTTTTTAACGTCTCCTCTTTCATAGTCTCTGCACTATTGACCACCTATTTGTTTCCTGTTCCCTGTCAGTCTCACTTAAGCCTGACTTTTCTTCAGCAATGAACTGTCCCCCAGCAGAGGCAGCAATCAAGAAGATTGATGCCTGCGGCTCTCCCAGTCGCTATGACCTTAGTGTTCTCATCCTATTCTCACTTCCCTCTTTTCTCCAGGCCATTTTGGTTCCTTCCCATACTGCCACCAAGTTGTTTTAATCTACCTTCATCTACGTCTTCCATCTAATGTTCACTTCTGGTGATACGTGACAGCTTATTACAAATAGCTTCAGTGTTGAACTTAACATTTCTCCTCTGTTTTCCCATTTCAGTGGACTTCCTTTAGCTAAAGGTTTTGTTTGATATTTCCTTCTAGTGACTACCTTTCGAGCTATGCTTCATCTTCCAACCTCCAACTGTAGACCAGTTTTCCCACACTGATATGGCTACATCCCCTATATATATTTTTTAAAAGCAATGCTTCATGTAAAAAGAATTCAGATTATAAAAGTAATGTTTTCTTTTTACCAAATGTGTTCCACCTGTTGAGCTAGGGGACTTATTTTGTAAAAAGTCACTTTTCAAAACTAATATTCACTAAATGCTTTCATTAAACTGAGGTTTTTAGAAACATATGTGATGGTGACTATATTTTAGGTTAACTTTATACTTAGTTTATTTTCTGGGACCTATATGGATGTCTGTGCTTATTCTTAATAATATTTAAGATATATTTTAACATTTTAAAACTTTTTCCTAGACCAGTAGGCAAACATATCTATGTAAGTGTTCTACACTCCACAGCCATCTGCTAAAAAGGGAAAAAATAGAGTATAAATTAGTTACTTATGATAGTTATTATTCTTTTACATTTTAGATGTCTTTTCAGTACATTAAAAGAATAGATTGGCTTATTTCTGTGGAGCTAAGACTGCCTATTGATCTGCAATCACATTACCCTGAACTAATATCACAGATTTTTTTACGGGAGGCGATAACTGAATTTATGCCTGAATTAAACTGATGGATAAAAAGTTGATAAGAATTCCAGTCTCTATATAGCAAATACCATCAGATCAAGGAAGGCAGTTTGTTCATTCACTGATTGTATCAGGTCATATTTAATATTGTGACATCCACAAGGTTATAGAGATACTGCAGAATTGCTAGGTTGGGGCATTATTGTTAGATTATTAAATGTTAGATTTTTCTTTAGGATTTTCACAAAGAAGGAAATATCTATATAGGATATAATATGGTATGGCATATATATTTGAGAGTTTTGATAATATTTTAATACATATAGAGAACATGTATATACAAAAAAAAATTGAAATGACAAGCAGTATGTTTTATAAGGAAACATACCACAGAATAGCTAATTGATATTAATTTTTTTTTAATATATGGTTCTAATTTGTTCCAATATTTCTCACTGAAAGATAAGAGAGATAAAAAGCAAGCAGATGCTTACTGTGCTGCTTGGGGTCTGATCCTGCACCGCTGAAGTCAGTGGAAGCTTTGTCATTGACTTCAATAGGAGCAGGATTTGAACCTTATGCTCTATCAGAACACACAGGAACAAAAGCAATGGGCACTCTGTCATCCTGAAAGGAAACTTTAACTTGATATCCCATTTTGACTTTGACTGTATCAGGTTTTTGCACATTAGTTTGTGGCTGAATGTAATGTGAACTTTTTATAAGTATACTAAAAATATGTTGGGGATTTTTTTTTTCTCAAAAAGATATCAGGACTCTTGTCTGTACAGCTCTATCATAAAAGCTTTTAAGAACGAGATGTAATAAATTTTGCTAAGAAACTATTTTTTTTCTAGCAAAGACTATGTGAATTTCACAATAGTTAGAAACAAAAAGAGTGGGAAGCTAGAATCTAGTGTGACTACACAAAGATAAAGTAAAGCTTCAGCTTCAGAGAACCAGAGCTCTGAATTAGAAATGGTCTGATTAAGCTATGTATGTTAAATGTTCGGTGGCAACCCGCTCGGAGAAGCATGGCAGCTGCAGGGCTATTGACTTTCCTGTGCAGTGAGCTATTGAAATAGCAGGTTATGTCACCATGGCCTAATGTACACTAGTCAAGAATAATTTCAACAGCTACACAATAAAAAACTATCTACTTGAGGAGGAATATGAGCAACATAAAGTGTAATTTAGCCATAGAAGGGAGGGATTAGTTTACCAATGTCACCTAAAGGACTAGCAGCCCTTTTTTCTTTTAAAAACATGGAGCAGATATCTCCTCAATATTTATGAGTTAAACCAAGTGTGTTCATAAAAACAGTGATGAAAAATTAATCCTAATCTTAAAAAACAAATATATGTGTTAACATCACACTGTCTATGACCAAACTCAGAAAGGCCTGTAAAATTAAGGAGCTTTACTTGGGATACCTGCTGGGTGAGTTTTTAGACCCTCATAGATATGTCTGGCTTCCTCCTTCACTTCATCCATAGTTAGATTATTTCTCATGGCCACAAGTTCTTCTCAACAGAGTAGAAACAAAATAGTACTCTTTGAGCTTTATTATACTCTTCGGGAACTTTAATACATAGTTCTGTGAAGATCCATCCAATATCAAAGACTTTCAAGATAGCTGCACTACAAAGACAAGAAATGACTTGATATGTTTATACTTTGTGATACACTGTCTAGAGTAGCTAATTAACTTATGTGCAAAAAACCAATTCCACAGACCTTTGATTTTCATAGCAGAACTATACCTCTAGATCTTCCTTTTTCTGATTCCTGTGAACTGCAGTATGGTAGCTGGATGTGGGCTCTAAATAAGTGCTGAACATAAACAGTAGGAACTCTGAACTCAGCGGTGCTTTTTGGTGTCAGAACTTTTGAAGAACTAAAGTGCCATTGTCATTAGAACAAACAAAACCTTTTAAGTGAGCATGACTGTTGAAAGGCACTATTGCAAGTGTATATAAGTGCTACCAAATGTGAAATCCTAATTGAAGTTGTATGTAGTGAGTTAAAAATTTCTTACACTGTATAGTGAAGCATTTGCTGACAGCATGGCGTGGAGCCAACCTACTGTAATGACTCCTATGGCAATCTTTAGAAGAGAGAAGGTATCTTATAGAGGGAGAGCTAAAGAAGTTTCCTCATTAAGTGATGCTGTGTAGAATTGTCCAGCATTTTAAGAAGTGTATTTCCAGTTTGCTTTTTTCATATGTATTCTCCTTAGAAATAGGGTCAGGGATTATGCTGCTGCTCTTTTGGAACACGTTGTATTTTATTCTGTTACTTATTTTCTATTTGTTGAATGTGCCAGTAAGCCTGCTTTCTTTAGAAGGAAAAATAGAGATTTGGCTAAAGAGGCCCTCAGTTGAAAACTGCAAATCATCTTCTTCTGCCTCATGGCCTTCTGGCAGTTAAGGGAGTATTAATGGTCCAGGAATAAATGGTTCACCACTGGCAGGAAAGGGTGAAGATAGGCAAATTCTGTGAAGAGCTAGACTTGCTCTTTCTGATGCTAGTGGGTAATAAGAAAGGGAGACATCTTCCCTAATAGTGCTGCTGACTTAGAAACTCTGACAACCCGTGGGTGTCAGCAGATTTTTCAGGTGCTGGAATAGTCTCGGTAATTAATAGTCTGGACAACTTTAGCCAACTTTAGCTGCCCTATGCATGTTCTTCTGCTTTGTATGTAATAGAACCAGTCCCTGTTCTATAGGGCATATTCGTATTTGAACAGTTTTATCTACTACTCTTTAGTGTATGAATTGTTTTGTACAGTTAAGCATTTCTGTAGTCTTTCCTTGTAATAGTCAAAATGTATAATTGGTTCTATGTCTAGAGAAAACTCTCAGGGCAATTTACTGAAGAAGCCATGGTTGAAGGCTGCAAATTGACAACAATACAAGTGTTATCCCAAGTTCAATACTTAATGTTAAGATAGGAGATGCTGATTATCTTTTTCTTTGCTTCGTTAGTGATGAATGGAAGCAAATTTGATGCAGACAGCAGTCTGGTGGAATGATGCAGAGCTATCTATGAAAACATCTGTACTAATCCACCAATGCAGTAAATTATAGCTACAAGCAAACGACATTGATCCAAGAGGATCATTAACAGCTTTAACCAACTGATCCAAGTAATAGGGTAAATGAGAGAACATTATCAAGATCTGATTTTTACAGCTGTCAACTACAATTGCTAAAACATGGTTACCACTTTCTCTCAGCTTCAACCCTTTTATGACTTAAATTCTGTGTATTCTATTGTGGGCAGCCAACAAGGATCAATTAACTGGTAAAATACACAGAAAAAAATAGTCTAGTGATCATGCACTCCATTTACCAGGAGGTCAGTCACAAACGGAGAGATAATTGCTGCAAGCCAGCAAAATTAATCGGGGATGAGCTGGAAAGGATGATGTATGTTCTGTGACAAAGTACGTGACAGAGATGTACGTATAAACCTGTGGCTGCTTGCCTTGTTGAGGACACAAGGACAAGAGAAGGAGACATGTGAAAAACAATTAGTATGGCTTCAGAGTGAGCAATTCTTAATTATCCATAACATGTCGACATCAGATAATTAGTGTCCCAATTTTTAACAATATTTGGTCATTAACTACAGTAGAATAAGGAAGATCAAGAATAGAGCCATTTGTCTGAGCTAAGTGTTACATAATGGTGTCTACATGTGAACATAATACAACTAAATCATGCTCATGGTAATGACACAGAAATCTTCTTACTGTGGGACCAATATAAATGTCCTAAATTCGAGCTTATAACAAGCTGTTTTTATGTTTCCATAAGGTAGTTTGTTTGTGTTGGCAGCCTGCAAAACAAATCAGACTTTAGTGATAGCTGTAGTTGAAACACCTTGACTAGCTGCTTTTCATTTGTACATTTAAATTTCCACAGCAAGCATCATAGGTCATATGACTCAGGCCATTTTAATATTAATACTAATTAAGAAAAGGTAATTTTTAGCTCAGTTTTCTAAACATACAAGTCTATGTGAGTGTGCTAAATGTGCATCTCTTTGGAAAATCTTCCTTCAGCTCATTTGTCCTCTGTCAACATTTTTTGACCAGTTTTAACTGTTTGACAGAGAGATAGGGATCTTAAGATCTTACCTGAAGTCAACAGGCCAACAAAGACCTACCATTACTGAATGAGCTAAATCACGTATCAGACACAAGAGAACCTACATGTGCAGCAACACAGACAATCTTAAGAAAAAATACTCGCAGAACTGCTTGTGAATTAACATTTTTCTAACCTTAATGCAAGAAATGTTAGAAGTGCAGGATGGGATGTTTCATGTCTTATTTCCATCTTGTTTCTGCTATATTAGAAAAAGAGAAGGAGAAACATGCACGTACGTGTAGCTCAAACTCTGTTTAATCACTCTTTCTTCTAGCCTGTTGGTGTATTTTTCAGAACTTTTAGGACAGATCTCACTTCCTATTAAGTGGATTTAAGACTAGGGTAGAGGTCCTGTCTCTGATTCTCAGCTTTTCTTTGTAGGACCCCTCCAAAATTCTTACCTGCATTTCAACAGCTTGTTCACAATTATCCATTGAATCTGGGGTTCTCTCTCACATGTGTGTGTTTGCAGCAGCAGACCCTTCAGTTTCTGTATCTGCCACCTCATATCTGCTGATGGGTCTATTTGCCATCTCTCCTTTTGACCTTTTCTGTCTGTCACCTAAGCATTTCTCTTTTTTTGAGGATCCCATTTCCTAATGCATCATGGAGAGCTCATCTTTTTCCATAGCACCCAAGCTCCTATCAGGCAGTAGTGGCTGAGTCAGCAAACCAGATTCAGAGCTAGTAAACCCTGATGCTTATGTGGAGAAATGCCATTTACTTCACTAAAGAGTCTATTTAAGTTCATAGAGCCTCTAATCATGACTGTGAAATGAGGAATTGGATGCTAATATTTCAGAGCCAATACTCTAATGATGTGTCTCTGTGGACCTCCTGTGGAATTATTCCAAATATTCCCTTGTGTAAGTGAGATCAAAATTTCACCCTTAGTTCTAATTTTTTGTATTGCAGCTTGACTGATAATGAAGAGGGAAAAGTGTCATTGCTTTTTATATTGTGTAGAGTTAACCACATGAAGTATTTTAGGGCTAAACGTTCTGCTCTTTGATGTTGGCATTAAACATTAGCATTTAAATCTTTGGTGGATATTTACATTGTTGTAGTCAGTGGAGATTGATAGGTTACTTTAGGGAGTGATTTGGAACAGGAGCCAAGTGTAGGAATTGTGCATTGACTCGTCCTTAATTACAGAGGAAGCATTAGATTACCTTCCCTATTTAAGCCACCTAAATTAACTGCCAAAAGTTGATGACTTGAATGCCCTCTTCCTCCCACCCCCCCACATACACAAATGTTAATTTCTGCCACAACATTAACATTAAATATTTACATGCTTTTATTTATTTTCAAGAAAATACTAAGCAAGCAAGCAAATTTTAAAATAATTTATTGTCTGTGGGATTTTACAACTCTTAAAAATAATTTGCTTGTCCTATTAGTAATTCATGTTATTAAGACTCTTTGAAGCTGTTTACGAAGGACTGAATTAACCAAGGTGCGTAGTGAGGATATTAATATAGAGATGTGTCCTGAAAATAGGGATATTTCACTTGAATGCAGCTTATAGCTTTAGTGTTGAAATTGTTTTAAAAATTTAAAGTACTTATTCTATGCTTTATTTTTATTTTAATGCTAGTTAAGAGTCCTCATTAGGAAGGCTGCAGGTGCTTTACAATTTATTTTGCCTACAGTAATACAGTGATGGCCACCCGTCAGTGTTACATCCTCCTGTGTAAACAAAAAATTTGATCAGCCGTGCAGTGGCACAGAACAATGGCAAGCAGAAAACCTTCAGTGATCAATAAGTAAAGTGAACTGCTTCACCAAACTCTTGTGAGCTGTTTCTCAATGTTTTCCCTAGCAGGTACCCCAGGCTCTCGGAATATTGTCACATTCACATATGAAGGGTAAATTCTGTATGCCAAAGAGACTACCTTTTGCACCTATGCTGAGATGTGGGTGGCGATCTCTCAGGCAGACATCTCCTGTCCTGCTTAGCAATCTTCAGATCTAAATCAGTAGCTCAAACTCCACTGGGGTACTAGCAGACAGGAAGTGGGACTCTTAAAGAAGCTAATGGGTGTTCCCTGTTTACCAAAGCTATGCCTGCTCAAAAGGAATCAGGGTTCATCTGTTCCTGACATGCTTGCAAAATTAACTTACTTTACCTCCCAAAACAGTGTCCCTATGTTGAGATTGCCAGAATTATGCCCTACTAGCTGAGCATGCTAGCAAATGAACAGTATGGATAAGCATTTGTTCATACTCTCTTCTCAACTCTAGCACCATTTACTTTACTAGATTAAGTTTACCAAGTCTCCTGAGGTATATTTATAGATCAGGAGGTCTATAAAATTGACTTCTTGCAAAATATTGTAATGAGCTAATCTCAACGTGATAAACCTATTCATAAAATCAGCACAGCTCATTTCCTAGGGGAAATACCACAGGTGCCAGCGGTAGTGAAGTTAGTAAACTGGTACCGTGTCTCTGTTTGTCATATGCTCTTATAAATTTTTGTGAAGGTAGAACACTCCTGGGAACAGTCATGGCTGGTGTCATTAATACTGTTTTGAAAAAGGATTTTGGTTTCCATTGGACCCACAGAAAAGACTTCATTTTGCAGGTATATATTTTTTAAGTCTGTATCACATTTCAGTACTCACTTAAATTTTCCTTTCCTCTACTCACTATGAAGTCTAAGGACGGGAAAAATATTCAGAGGATGCATAAAACAGTTTTGAAGCTATTGATAAAGCATGCAGAACTGTTGTTTCAAAATGTGGGAAAACCACGAGTAAATTTTTGATAGAAGAAATTAAGAATTAAAACAAAAATCTTCTTACCTATTTATACTCTGATTCAAAATCAGTGGTAAGTTTTTCTTTCACTCTCATAGGTGTTTAAGCCATTGAAAATGACTATTAAGGACTAAAAGAGTGGCACAAAGTTGTTTTCCACTTAACTACCACTGAACAGTCAGTATTATTCTAGTATCACCACCTAGAGAGCTAGCACAAATTAAAAAAAAAGAGAAGGTGGTAATTATTCAACTATCCTTTTTCATACATTTTAATAATCAGATGTTATAGCCCATATAAGGTTGTTTTGAAATTTTCTGTAAAGATCGGGAAAATGCTTACCCATTTAAATAGCTCAATTTTCTACAAGGAGGGAGTAAATACTTAGGAATTTGCATAAGCTAGCTGTAAAATATGACTTGATCCTGTGGTTTTTGAGTTTTTTTCTGCATTCAGAAATGTATATTTTTGAATGTTTTGAACTTAATCGGTGCATCTCAGGGGGAGCTTTGGTGTAAAAGGAGTGGAGTTTGACCCGTGTAGCTGTGGAAAGTAAGAGCCAGTGATCTCCATTAGACTGTATATCCCGCTGGGTAGTATCAGTTGCCCTTTTGTTATTGTAAACTCTTTCTCTTACTTTTACTGTTTAAATAAATACATTGAAGCCAAAGAGTTAATGACAGATTCAGGAAGTCTTGACTTAACGGTGATGAAGTGAGATGCGTTTCGTGCCATTCCGTGTACACAATTTATAGCCCCGTTTGATTACCGCAGCATGTCCTCCGCCTATAAGGACTGCACCCCGGGGACCAGTCAACTTATTAATTCATCACTTGCCGCCTTTCATGGTGCAATAGCCCTTTATGGCATACAAGCAGAGAGATCTCGGAATCTGAAGGCTGCCGGCCGCCTGGTTCCACTCTAGCTGACCCTTTGTCTGCAGGCACAATGCTGGTAACTTTTCCCTGGGCTCCTCTTTCTCGGAGGCAGCCTTACCCTCCTTTTGTCCTGTGATAGGAGCAAGCAGCCATGGTTATGGGGACTTCCAGGGAGGAACGGCCTTCCACAAGTTAACCTGTAGCTTTTTTAAGTGCCTTTTGATTTATCTGTCACCTGATCCATCAGCAATGAATAATTTTCATGGAAGGTGCACTTTAATTACCTTCCCATTTGACTAGCATTATCATGCCCTATCTAGGTAATTAATCTCACAAAGTATCCAATTTCAGTCTTTATTGCTGGCAGGCAGGCCTTCTGAATTATATGTGCTTGAATGGGCATTGGGTCTGTTGTTAAACCAAATAGGCCATGAAACAAATTTTGGGTCCTTCTTTTTTTCTGTCTTTTTTTTTTTCTTTTTTTTTTTGTTTCTTTAGCTTAATGGGTTTGTACAGATGTTGTGGTCTAGTTGCTTTTGTTGACATAGTTGAGATTTGCATAATGTAAAGCAGGAAAGGGCAATGGTAGAAAAGGGTGGCTGATAAAAATATAATTAAAAGCACAGATCATAAAAGTCAATCAGCCTCTGAACAAATAGTTACCAGGTTGTGAAACTAAGTACCAAAAAGTAGTCTTTTTTTGCTCTAGATTAATGTATAAATCTCACAGCATGAGCTCTGTGTGCCAAAGCGTTACTTTGTAGAGCTGGTGCATTCATAGGCTAAATTAGAAGTCCCCGTCCCAATATCAGATTAGGGATTTGCAATTGTATTCAGTTTTGTGTTTCATCGCTTTGTAGGTAAAAGATAGACCTTTAAAAAATGTACTGTTGAACCAGAAGATTAAATAGCATGGCAGTAAATTTGTAGATGAGGTTATTCTTATTTCTTATGCCAGTCTCATTAAAAATGGTGAAGGGCTAAGGTATTTGGAAAGCTTAAAAAAATGACTGTCTTGGTGGTTAAAAATAAATAATTGCATAGTGCAAATCTCTCATTTGGCTGCCTATAATTTAGACAGACTGTGTATTTTGGAAATTCTTTTCTAATTTTTGTGAAGGTATTTTTTTCTTCTCTATTTCCTCTCAGTTTCTTTCCCATTCCCTAAAGAAAAAAAAAACCCCACATTATTTTTTCAAAGGTTGTGACAGAAAAAAAAATCTCGTTTCAGATACAGCTGAGAATTCCTTGAGAATTTTCACAACTCTTTTTTCTGGAAATGAATTTACTCACTTTATCACTGAAGATGATAAAATAGTGTGTTAGTTAAGTTTTGTGTTTTAAGTACAGAACAGAACTGTTGGATTAGGAAAAAAAAAACTTCTTTAAAGGAATTAAGAAAATATGCGGATTTCTGAAGGAAATCTTGAGATCTTAAAGTCATAGGATTTTTCTTTGTTTTTATGATTTTTAAGTTAGCCGTAGCAGGCTGTTTGATGCTTTTAACTAAAACCTCTTGAAAGAAGCAGACAGGTTTACAAAGACACAATTGAACTTGTAACACAGTTTTTTCTTTACTGTTTGCAGGACTTCTCAAATATCATAATTTGACTACGTGACCAAAGATTATTTTCTTATTTAATGGAGGTACATTTTTTAAAATCAAAAGTTCTCCATACATGAGAAAATTTTGGTATAATTGTGGTTTATGCATAGAATGATTTTAAGGGAAAAAATCTGAAAATATTTAAATGGATGCAAAGTGGAGACAACTGTGTTTAACCATGTGACTCTCACTTCTACCACTTTGAACTTCAGAAAATTGGAACAATAAACAGCATGGAGATTGATACTGGAATGCAGAATCTTTCACCTTTAGGTCACCAATTCAAATTCAGTAAACCAGTGATCAAAAATTGTTACCATATGAAAGTTGTTTGTGAACTGTGTGGAATTTAAATTATGATCTCAGTTCATTTTCTTCTTCATAAACTTCATCATAAGCAAGGCTTTTGGCAGTCACTCAAAAGAGAAGGTAAGATTAAAGGAGCGTGACCTAGTAAACTTTTCACTCCTGGTCATGAACCCTTCAGGTGAGCACAGTGGCTGGAGAGTTTTGGGTTGCTGATGTGAATTGTACTTATTCTTTGGGTAATGACAAAACTGTAGTAGGTTTTTTTTTTTAAATAGCATATTTTAATTAATTTGAATCTTCAGAGGTAGATACTGACCCAGTATGTTAGACTGCCAGTCTCTTGAGTGCTCCTGTAGCTTGAATTACATTCAAACCGAAACCACTAGTTGAATATAAAGAGAAAACAATTGACTGCCTTTTGTTTTAAAGCAACTTTACCAAATGATAAACAGAGCTCTTCAGTTTTGTCTACAGTGTGCCAGGAAAGAATCTATTTTGGTACTTACCAAATGGCTCCTGCCATATATTCAGACATATATTGTGAGTATAGTAGCTGTTTTCAGTCACAGGAATATAAAAAAGCCTGAAAAGAACTTTTAAAGGACTTTAAAGTCTGGTCATTTGCAGAGCATGAAGGATCTTTTCCAGCTGCCAAGCTCCTAAGCTTTACCTTTGCTGCTGAGTTCCAAGAGATAAGTAATATTTGGTCTGAAAGTATATGTGTCCCCAAGTTTCACAGCTGGTGTTGAGACAAGATACAGGGTGCTTAATTAATCTCTCTCAAAGTATGTTACTTTAACAGCTTTCTTCAGAATGGTGATGGAGCAAAAACCATGTTAAAAAAAAGCCATTTTGAAAGGTCATTTAAGGTACTGTACAACAGCTCTTGTCTGTTAAGAAGAGAATGGTCTACTGGTTCAGGTACTGGACTGGGGCTCTCGAGATCCATGATAAATTACATAGTTATTCCCATAGGCATCTTGTGTTACTTTGGATAAATGACTTAATCTCTCTATGACACTGTTCTTCATGAGAAGAATAAGGATAATAGGACTTCTTTGCATCAAAGAAGCATTGTGAAGAAAAATCCATTAGTGTCTGTGAGTTCACATACTACTTTGCTAGTGGCTATATAAATAGCAAGATAGGTTAAAGTTATCTATCTACCCATGATTTGGGGTTTCTTGGAGTTTTATCCTTTTCTTGTTAAAATGTATAATAGAATTAAGCCCTTGTTTTCATGTTAATCTAGAGCTATTTGTGTACTTTGTTGAGTAATGGCCAAATTCTTCTTGACTGGAATTCTTCTGAACCTCCCTAAAGAGACTTTTTCATCCCTCTATATTTAAATCCTTCTATGTTTTGAAGAGAGATTTTAAACAGGAGTAGTCTGACGTATCACCAGCTTTTTAGGAGAGCTTGTGTCTCCTGCAGCTCTCCTGGATGCACTGGGTAGCTGCCAGTGTTGCACATGAAAGAAACAAATCTCACCAAGCATCTTCAAGTTTTCAGACAGTGCGCAGGTAGCAGAGTAAACCCTTAAGGATATTTTAATAATACATTTACTTACTAAAAAAAATCCTGAGATTATGACCTTTCTGAAATAGTTTGTTCTTTCTGGAAGTTTGCTTTTAGTCACTATTAATTGTGACTTTTTTTGGCAACCTGACCCTTGTGAATCCTTCTGCAATATTCTAGGTAAGTCTCCCATGGGATAAAATCAGGTCTTTAATACAGCAGTTTTTAAACTGTAATGCTGATGCATTCCTGCGTTCCCTAATTGCACCTGGGATGATCTGGACCTTGTTGCAGTTAATAAGCTGTTCACCCAGTACTCTAAAATAACAAGATTGGTCACATTAAAGTGCTTTTTCATGGCTCATGTTTTTTCTCACCCTGCTACTCCAAATGAGAGGAATAATTTTATGGAGACAGCACCATTGCTGCCATGTCTTTCGCGTGGAAAGATCTTAGGTTTGTTTTATACTGTAAGTGTTCTAAAGCTTAGGTGTCACCTTTCTGCCACATTGCAACGTCATTAAAACTCAAGAGATTGTTCAGATGTATGGGCATAAGTGTTTTTTAGATTCTATTCCAATGGCTGCAGGGCAGGCAATTTTAAACCTGATTGTCTCTAAGATCACACAAAAGTAGGAGTAAAGAGCAGCAGAGGATACTGAACTTTGGGGACCAATTTTGTTATTTTTGTTTTTAGTTGAAATATAGTTAAAGTCATTTATAGTCAGCAAATCCAAACCACTAATAAGGAGGTAATCACGGAGTAAATGTTAGGTACAGTCACAGAGGACAACTTCCCACATCTCCAGATGATGGTGGGCAAAGACAGAACCATCAAGCCTTGGCCTCCTGGTTCCTCCTTTGACACGTTCTCAAAGCCACCATTCTGCCTCACGTATTTGCAGTGTGATGCTGTGATTGCTTTGCCACCTTCATGCTCCACATTGCATTTTGTTGACTCAGCCAAAAGGGGAAAAGAGAAACTCAAATGCTCACCTGAAGCTTTGAGACTGCTACATTTTTGGGTCATTTGGTGAAAGGAAACCACACCCAGTGGTGTATTCTCCTGTTCTGGCCATGCACAACCATTTTGCTTTTCTTAATGACTGACTAAATTGTATGATTCTCACTAGGGAAAACAGGGATCTTCAGAAAGCTGCTTCTTTATTAATCTTGATTTTGAAAACTTTGGGTAAAAGACTTAAGGGAAGGTAAAATGCATACTTCTAAATTAAAAAAGTCAATTTATAAACCTTTTTTAAGCATCCTCTAGATTCTTATTGAAGTAAAGGAAATGTTTTGCATTGAACAATAACATTTATGACATAGCTGGGTTTGTAGTGGTACAACCCCAAATATGTATTAAGGATAGATAAAGCTCTTTAATGCCTTATCTACATATCAGGGGGTTATAGACAACTTAGCATTGTCCTGTCATGACGGGAGTAAGGAATCCTTGCAGATGTATGTTTTAACCTGAGGTTCACGTGTTTTTCTAGTCCTCTTTCCTTTCCCTTCTCAAGCCTCTTGCCTCTTCTCTTTCCCTTCTTTCTTGTGTCAGTGACAGCATTTTGTTGAATAACAGGGCATCACCAGTGTTGCTGGAATTTCACAATTACTAAAGTAATGAATATTGCTCTAGAAGATGAAACATCATAGTCCACTTACAGGGCGAATTCCAAAGGTTTTCAAAGTTGCTGTTATAGCAGTTGTAAAGGAGGGTTTTAGTTGACATCTCTATCAATGAATATAGTTCATGGTCTTGGAAAACAATTAGGATTTCTATGAAATAGTTATATCATCCTCATGGTTTTTGAAACACAGAGAGTAGAACTTAGCAGTGCACTAAATACCACGATTTCTAAAATTTTAACTCTGGTAGTGAGAAAAGTCATTATTCTTTAAAAAGACAGGAATTGTAGCCTCTTTATCTTTTCCTGTGCAGCACAAAAATGTATTCAGTTTAATGGAATGCCATAATGCACTCCTAAACTGTCAGATTTCTAAATATGAACCATACATCATGACAGTGCAGAACAATGTATTTTCTAGCAAAGCAGTTCTATTAGAGAAGGTGAAAATATGTTAATCCTACCTTGATCATCAGGGACCCATATTAATTTGCATTAGTCTGTTAACCTTGAAATGAGTAGGTGATATAATTGTTAAAAATTTTTTAAAGAAAAATCTGTTCAACTACAAACAATATTTTTCCTTGACAATATTTTTAATGACTTCACAGGCATCAGTAATTATTATTTGCACATAAGTGAAATATTAAAGATCTTGGAGAAGCTCACGTTACACCTTATTATTTCTTTTTTCCCCAGGGGAATTCTGTAGGGGTTTGTTTGGTTTTTTTTGCTTGCAACTTGCATCCATTTTGAGTTAGAATGCTAATTTTTTTATTGTATTCTGTAGCTCTCAGGTTTTGTTGCTTACAGATTGCTCTGAAATGCAGACTAGCGTTGGAAAATCTGGCCACAGATCTGTTATACAGATTTATAGGTTATTGCATTGAGTTGTCTCAAGTGTAATTTCATAGTAGGAACAGCTGAAAATGCCATTCTAAAATACATTTTAACCTTTCAGCAAATGAACCTGTTAGATGATCAACACTAATTGTATTATTAAATCCATTTTGGGGGAGGGATATGAAGGAAAAAAAAAAGTAATAATATGAGATGATTACAAGTGTTACAGTGGATAAAATGATTAATTTTTTTTGTTGGAGTTTATAAATTAAAATAAAGCCAGGCAGATGTAATATTGCAAAACATAAGAGTAGTTAGATTTTGGTAACTGATTATAAATTAAAAGAAATCCATTCACACATCTTCATCGCATGAAACATCTTGGGGTATTTGATTTGGGGGGTTTTTGTTTGTTTTTGTCATGAACATTCATAACAGAAAAACTGAAGATATATATGGCTATGGTACAGATTTAATATAGTGTAATATCTGCAGAGATTAACTGTGATAAAAAATGAAACAGATGAGGCTTAGACTCCTATAAGAGTTGAAAGCAAATTCCTCATTTTTGAGACATTAGGTGCTGTATTGTTGTTATTGCTTTCTTGTCTTCAACTGATCTTAGGAAAAATAAAAAACAGTTTGAAAGCAGAAGCTTGGTAATGGTTGTATGATTAATGACAATGAACTGCAGACCAGTTTTTAAAATAGTCATGAAACCATCTATACTTTTGATTTAGTTAAAAAAAAATAGATTTTGTTTCTTTTTAACAAGTGTGAAGTAATCTATATTTTAGAGTCTGACAAATTTATTTCCTTCTGAAAAGTCCAAGAGTGACACTTTGAAAACATAACTTACTCTTTAGTGTGAGTTCAACATGGGCTCCATCAGAGCCAACCCTCCTTTTATTGCTTCAGCACTATGATCATCTGTGAGCCTGGAGAAACAGGTAGTTTAATGCTACATTAAGTGATAATTAGCTCCATTTTACAGTTGAAAAAGAAATGATACAAAGTGCTTGAAGGAGCCTGGGTGCTGAATGCTGGGTCCTGCGTTAGTAATCATGACTTCAATGGGAAGGAGGCAAGAGAAGAGTTTCCTCTTACTCTCAGGTCTGGTTCCAGAGATCTCATGTAAAGGAAAAGGTGGAGTAATATGGTTTTGAACACAGAGGAGAACTGGAATATTTTGTCAGCAGCTTTTTATTAGGAGGGATCAAGAAGAGTATGAAATTTCACCCTCTGTTTCTAGAAAGTCAGGCGGCTCAGAAGAAGGTTTCAGGAAAAACATGCTGGAAGAAAAGCTGTTGGACCTGCTTGCTGAAAACATAGCTCCTTTCCTTCTGTCTTTAATTTGGCACTGGACTGTATGTGGGCTTGAGGTGAGTGTGCCAGTGTTCATGAATTTTTTTTGAGAAAAGAACAGGCTAAGCCTTCTGTTAAAATAGGATGCTGTGACTCAGAAATACTGTTCCAGCATTATACCATAACCTGTGAAATGGAAGAGTCGGGCCCCTTCTTTAACTGTTGAGTTTACTGTGCTTCCATGTCTTTAGAAATGTTATTAAGTCCACAGAGCCATGTTTATGTGCAGTGCTTAATTTTCGTTTTCTTTCTTTCCTGTTGCCTTTCTTTCACATGACAGAGGTTCAACAGGAATGACAGAGAGAGACTCCTCGCTGCCTCAGATTTCACTAGTATTCAGAAATACTCTGAGATTGAATGTTAGAAAAAAATCAGGAATGATATGCCAACTTAATGAAAAAACTAGTACAGACGTGAAAACAAATGGTTAATTTTGTAACATGAGATATTTAGGCTGTAAATTTCAACTTTTCTAGCCTTCAGACCAGTGAGATTCTGAAACAGCCTATTGATGGAAGTAGTGGGAGACATAATCTGATTCTAAGATGGAGTGTGGACATTCTTTTGGAAGGAATGACATCACATGGTTTCCTGAGATGGCAGGTGACTGGACACAGTGATCCCAAAGTACCCTTCCACTCCTACCTTCTTAATTAGGAAAATATATTTTGTTATGTTCTCTGGTTTCTCAGAAACATTTCACCTGTAATTTGATGGTGGTATTTTTTTATTGCTTAAGAGAGGTTGGACATAGAAAAGAAAAATTTTTGTTGAGATTGCACAAGTCTGGTAATTGATATGTGAACTGGAGATGATGAAATAGCTGTGTGTAGGGTGGAGAAACAAGGAGGACACTGTTCAAATTGAAATGGCTGGAAGGGATGTATAAACAATTATGGCAGTTTGTATATCTGTTTTAACATGGATGTCAAGACTGATAAAGGATAGAGTAAGTGTTGTTTCATTGGATAGCGTAAATTTAGAAGGCAAGCAAAGACTTATCCTCAGTTTGTTTACTTTTAGATGAATGTTGCATTTGTTTTAGAATCTGTAAGTTCTGCATCATTGATGCTAAAAATACATTTGACTTTATTCTGACTTCACCATTTTTTCATCAAAACACTTTTTTACAGTTTGTGGGAGGAAAAATCATATTGTAGTCAGTAAACAGAGTACTTGGAAATACTGCTTTACATTGGTACTACAGTTAAATGAGTTCAAATCATAAATTTTTAAACTTTTTTTTTAATTTTTATTTTTATAGTATGCCATCACTGGTTCAAATCCAGAAGACAAATTTATGATCCTTAATAGTAACTGGTCTTATAATGCATTTTAAACCAGTTTTGCCTTTGTGTTGCACAAAAACTAGATGCTGAAAGACTTTTCTGCTACAGATAATAACAGTAGTATTATGTAGTTTCTAAGTTCAAGGGATTCCTTGGAAGGCTGTGTTTATCCTGGCTTTGTTAATGTTAAAAGTTCTGCTTTCATGTCTCTAATGACTCAGCACCTTCCTGGAGGTGAAACAAGAAGCCTGTCATTCATAATCAAGGTGCAAAAACGAAGTTTGGAATCATATTATAAGAAGGTGCTTTGCAATGGATCATTAACTTACTTTACGGCATGAAACCCCTGGAGGAGGGTCTTTAAGATTACAGATTATAAGTAATGACATAATTGCATGATTATGTAGAAATATGATCAAGGTTTTAAAATGTGGTTTCTCTGCATGCTTCAGGTGCTGGATGCCCAGTGACCAATGCCCACAGTCTGATTTTCAGCAGTGATTATTGTGAGGAACTGTTTCTTTCAAAGGCTCAGGAAAGAAGTTGTGATGTTAGGACATGAGTTCACCTTACACCAAGTTTCTCAGTCAGGCTTCAGGAACACAACAAAGCAGACACCTGCCAGACTGCTTGGCAAAAGTATTTTGCTGCATAAATGAAGTGCCACTGGACTTGTAGGCAGTTAACGTCTCTGAAAACCATGACGTGAGTTACAAAAACCAAGTAATGGAAAATTAGAGGCTACTTCTAAAATTTGGGCACTGGTATGAATTGCTTATGTACTTTTTTTTAATTATTATATATCATTACTTTAAGCTTAGCTAGAAAAGAAAATGGATTTCTCTGTTGCTGATCATAGTTAATTTATCAAAAAAGTAGAGCTCTGAAAGGAATTGCTTTATAAAACATTGTGGGTTTTCAATCCATTTTTCTTCCTTTAACAAATTGATCTGTCATTCTTGAAAGATCAGCAAAATCCCAAAAAGATGTGGTAGTTTTTGTACAGCTTTGAACATCATGAAATTGATTCTTTTATATGTGTGAGTGTGCACATTTATATGGGGCTTAATAACCTTCATTCATCTACTTACCACTCTTGGTTAAACTTAAAATAACAACCTAGAAATTTTCCAGTATATATTCTCCAGTGTTTAGTTCGCTGTGTGTTGTTGGTTTGTTTGCTAGTTGGTTGGCAATGTTAAATTACACAAGTATTTGACTCATAGTCACTGTAGCTATGCTTCTTTAAGCTGTTTCTCTTCACCTATCAGACTGAGTAGAGTTATAATGGGAAGTATTATTACTTGAAATGGATACCTGCAGTGAGAATCCAAATGTTGAAAGAAGTGCTAAGGATGACTCAGAAGATAGTTCTTTCTCACTGTATTATGCCGAAACCATTGTCCCTTGTGGGAAAAAAAGAATTTTGCAATTGGATTTGTTGCTTTTCAAATGAACTAAAACCCCTGAAGTCCTGTCAGCTGTAGCCTTGACACAATTTTCAAGAGGAGAGGTGTTAACCTCAGTGTCCTGAGCAAATTCCAGTTTGAATAATTACGCCTCACATCCCTGTCACTCCCCCTGTAGCTTCAGTTGGATTAGCTATTAATTTCCTGTCCCAAATCTTTGTGTAGCATTTCCATGTGCTCTATAACAGTTTCCACATTTCACCCTAGAGCAAACTGTAATCATCTTTCTTTGTCTGTCCCCACATACAGACACAGAATAATTGTGAAACTCTTTGCAGGTTCACAGAGAAGCTAGCCAAAGGCCAACTGCATTAACTAAATTAAGATAAAATTCTAGATCCAGCACAATCTGAATTTAAAGCAGGACAAGAAATGGTTTTAGTGGCATGTGTAATCTGCTCCTGTCAGTGGAGACAGTACAGATATCTATTCTCATCACTTTAGACATATCTGAATCATTTAACACAGTTGATCATGAGATAGTACTTTCTTGCTTGAGAGAGGTAGCAGGATCCAAAATAATACACTAAAATGGTTGGCATTATTCCCAGACAAACACATCCAACAAGCAGTCAGGGCAGACCGCCTTTCTGTTCTTCATTCCGGTGTCTTTCAAGAATCAGTTTTATTGCTAACTCTTTTTGGCATCTGTATTCAGCTACTGTGTGAACAGGTCAGATGGTATGCTTGAGAAATATGCAGATCACATACATTTCCTTTTGTCCTTTGAGGCCTGTAACCATTCCAGTTTCACTGATTACAAAAAAAACCAGCACAGAAATAAAGAATAGTTGTTTGAACCTAAATGAGGCAGAGATGGTACTAGCAAGAAGGAAGCGACAGGTCAGTGAGATTCCAGACCCAGTGTAAGAGCTTCTGCTGAAAGTTATGTGTTGTCTTTTCATCAATGCATTGCACAATTTAGGAGTACTTCTGTATTCTGTGTTGACACTAAAGCTGCCACAGAGTGGCATCTGGTAAATAAAACTGTTCATCTTCCCTCTTTGGGTAAGAGAGTCAACCTCATCCTGCTGGATGTTGAACTGTCTGCAGTTAATCTTGCATTTCTGCTTCTCCCTTGGATGATAGGAGCACGGTAATATCTGAGCATAAGGCTCTTACTGGGTAGGGAAAGTTACTGAGTACAAAAGGTTGCAGCAGCTCAGACTACCAGGAACACATCAGACTGCCTTACACTGGCTTTTCAGAGAATTAGGCTTAAATGCAGTCTCCAGTCTTATCTTCAAGACTCTCTGGCCTGGGCCCAGATATCTAAAAGGCTATCTCAAGTCTCAGTGCTTGATAGTTTCACTGCTGGAAGTTCTTCAGTAGATTTCTTCACAGAATATATAAGGCTTATCTGTAGGAGAGAGCATACAGCAGTACAGTTTGCATCAAAGTCTCTGAGTTAATTCCCAAGGAATCTGATGACTATCGAAATATTGCTTTATTTCTTTGTGTGATGCAAATTTCTTGGACTTGCTTCTATCTTGATAGTTGCACAGAAACAGCCATAAGCAGAACAAAAAGGCACTTTGAAGCTTAGGTGTTCAGTTACTCTTTCCTCTCCTCCTTGAGAAAGGATGAGGAATATATATTAAATTTATATGCTCCTGTGTTTGTAAATATCCCTGGCTATAAAAACTAGTAGAGCTCAAAGGACTACAGTGAAAATAGGCCAAATTATAACAAATGACTATATATATGGGAAATCATTAGTACAAGAACTAGCTCTATCATAAGCTTTTCTTCTAAAGAAGCTGCTAGACTAGTTTTTATTCTAAGTCACACAGATTATAGTGCAATATCTACACCAAAGTTAAATACTAAAATAATGAAATAAATGTTATTACATGTCTTTTTTTTAGCATTATTCCTTACTGTTAGCCAGTAGCCAGAGATGCTGTCTACTGAACAGTAGAAAACCCGAAGTATTTATGTATACTGCTGGATATTGATCTTGTTTTAAAAATTCTTCATAATTTTTTGTTTGTTTGTTTTACAAAAACCTGTTCATTACTTTCTCACTGATGCTAGTAGTACTTCTCTTGGAGAAACTGAAATTACAGAAGGCAGTAAAGTGTTTTATGTACATGTGCCCCTGCCTGTAACTTCATAATACTTGGCTTATTTCTGGCCCTCATGCCTCTCACAATTGGTTTGCAATGTTTCTTGAGTCAAAAATGTGAAGGGAGAGAAAGGCAGCTAGTTATTTTTCACAGTTTAATTGTATTAAGTTCTTGGATACAGCAGCAGTAAGTACTAGCTTGCAATGTGTTCACTAGTAAGAACTATTAGGTGATTAATGAAGTTGATGGATACATTTTCCACTGACACATTTGTATTCCTGCAGATAGACAAGTCCTTCCTAAGTGAACCAGAAAGAATAAAATACACAAACCTAAATCTTTGTGCAGCGTCTGGATACCTTTCCCATGACTGTTTTAACTGGTGTTGTTTCATTTCAGAAGTTGGAAGAACTTTGCGCATTTCCTACGTCCTAGGCTTTGGTATTAAGAATAAACTCAGAACAAGTTCATAAGAAAGCTGTATCAAAAAAGCTTAGAAGTCTCTGATGTGGTGTCTAAGCTGTTAATTGCTTGCCACGTCTTCTTGAAGCACATTCCTGGGTGACATTTTTTTTTAATTAGTAGAAGTTATTAGATGTAGCAGGATTTTTTTTCTCAGTTCTATAAGGAATATATGTAACAAAAAGAAGAAGGTGCAATATAAAATATAAAATTTAGCTTTCTAAAACAGAAGTGTATTCAGTTGTCAAGGGGTACTTTGCAGCTAAATGGGTTTGATGTCTCTTTAGTATGAAAAATTTTGCATTACTCCATTCACTTCAATAAAATTACTCTTGGCTTTCATTAACAAAAATTAACAGAAGCATCACACCTTTTTATCCTTCTTGAGTTTCCACTAGGATTTTAAACCACAGTATAGTCTATTCATTGATTATTTTGCTGTTTTCTGACTTCTTATGTTACTACAACTCTTTAAAAGCCCCTGACTTTGTAGTGGAGAGTTGTTCTGGTTTTGCCTTGAAGACGACACTGTGCAAATCAGCTGCTGGACTGAATCAGCTGGTCTTTCAAGTTAAAAAGACACGTATCCATTATTTTCAGACTGTTTTTCCTGAAGGTGTAAGATTACCTCAGGGCTCTGGCATGTGCAGTTGAGGAGTCTGAGAAGGAGCAATGTACAGGCCGTAGCAGGTATAGCAGGAAACCCATACTTGAGCTTCTTGTGGCTAGGATTGTTGTTCTCCTCTGCCTCGGCCATTGTGCTAGCCATGTTTCAGAACAGCCACTCAGGCTTTCATGGTGACACAACTGGGGCTGCCGCACACCTTCTGTGTACCTTAGTGCAATTCAAACCTTGTTCCTTTTTCAGACTTGCTGCATTATATTAATTATTGCACTAGCACAGTGGCAGGTGCTGTTCCTGGTGCCTTCTCATTACCACATGAACTTTCTGTAGTGATTTTGGCAGTTCAAGCAAGAGCCACATTCACAGTGTTGCTCTGCCATTTCTTGAGGACTTTTATTTCTTTGCTTAAAAAGATCTGACTGTTCAAATGGAAGAGGAGTTTAACAGATCTGGAGCTAGATCTCTGCCTGATACAAGGGGATGTGCACAGGTATGACTTGAGAGTGTGCTGTACACGTGGAAGTCAGTTCAGACTGGTGGCACATCTAGCATTCTGGTAGGGTGTTGTCTGCACTGCTCCTACAGGTATTTCTGCTCACAGAAAAAAGGGGCATCTGTTGTTTTTGTGAAAGGCTCTGAAAAGCTACGGCTATCATCCCAATTGAAGGGCCAATTGCCACTCTGGGTTTGCAAAGCAGTGCTTTGGGAGCAGGCTGACAAAGGCACCAGCCTTGCCTGCCTCCAGGCTGGGGCAGAGGGACCAGGAGCTATTTATAGCTGCTGCTGCACATCGGTCAGGTCACGCAGTCACGTAGGCATTTGCAAGGGCTCTGCAAAAGGCAAAGTGAAGGTTTATCAGCTCTGGATTTACATTTTATTTATCTGTGCTTTTTGCACCAAATTCCTTCCATTGGATTTTGTGGGTTTGAGGCAGACTATAAATAGATGACCGTGTTTCTTCTAAATATATTCATCAGAGGAAATAGAAAAGTGAAGGGCCACCTGGAGTTAAGATTTTAATATTTCAGTTGTTACAAACCAACTCCAAAAACAATATTTTTTTTTCCCTGGCAGATTTGGTGTGAAAATGTTTAGTTGAGCAGATGGAGCCGCAGCTGGTAGTGTACATGTTTATCGGGATAGCTGGCATTTAGCTGCATCCAAAACTGATGTCAGGCTCGAAGATGCTAAAAAGTGGGAATGACTGGAAGTGGAGATAGTACTTCATCAGATCACCTAGAAGCAAATCTCTTTAATTTTTAGGACTTTGGCCTTGTAAGAATAATTTTAATCCAGCATGAAGTTAAAGGTTTAAAACTAAAACTAAAATAAATATGTCAAAACAGGTAAACATTTGCTATTACTGTACTTTAATAAATAGCCTGAGGAGTGCAGAATATAACTCAGAATGTATTGATGTTTAAGGCCTAGTCAGCAAATAATATGCATCTGCTGATGTTTAATTATCATGTATGCTTTACTGGCAGATTTCAGAATCCGTATAGTTCATATTTACCAATGTAGATTCTTGTTTCACACATGAGAACATTCAGCTGGAAGTTTGAGAGAGGAGAGGGCACATGCGTGATATCAAGGAACCAAGATAGAACAGATAATGTGCAGATAGTAATGATTTTGCAGTTGTGTCTAACGCACACAATGAGGTTCGATGTCCCGTGGTGCCAGGCACTGTACAAACAGTGGGGGAGAGTCCCACTGCCAGGGAATCTTAAAGGAAAAAGATGGATTTAGAGACTGAAATCTTCATTTCAGACAAAGATTTCAGATTAAAGCTCCTTAGAACAATCTTAATATGAACAAGTGAGAGAAGTATACTCTTTCAGTGGTCCTGGTCACGCACAAGTCTTATGACAACGTGGAATATTATTCTATTTAGGTTAGTATTATTGCATACATTTTTATCAGGGATTAATTTGAGTTCAGTGTTATTTCTATAATTAGATTTTTAAAAGCATAAACAGCTTAATAATTTTTTTTCTTCCCTGTATTATTGTTTTTCCCAGTACAGTTGTTTTTCCTGTGCAAGTTTTCCCCAAATGTTTTAGATGCATCTTGGATCTTGAAGAAAAATTGAATGTGTTTCTTTCTTCTCCATAATACACAACATTTGATAGCACTGGCAAGGCAGAGATCTGTTCCAGTGGCATTGCCATACAGATGGGGTAACGTACAGGGAAGTGAGATATATTCATGCACATTACTATCCTGTAGGCAGCAAAGAATTTTTGTCTCATTTTTGGCATGTGATATTCTGAAGCAGACTCCTTTTTTTGTTGTCATTGCACAGGTAGCAGAGAAAAGTATCTCTCTGGGCGTATAAAATGGCTGCATTATAAATGACAGTCTAAGGGGAACCAAACTGCTTTGCTAGATGACCAGTGATGCCTGTCACCTCTTTGCCGGTGGGTTGTGAATGTACAGTGTACTGAAATGTAATGGTGCCTTCAATAACAAAATAACAGCATGTGGCATTGTGCAAACTCTGAGCAATTCCACTTACCTTAGGGCATCCTTGGAGTTTGCTATAATGCAGAAAGCCCCCCCCTCAGCTGTCATCTCCTGGGGACCGTTCCAATTTTCATCATAATCCAGCCTGGGAAGCATGAAAAAGTGCCAGAAAGACATCCTAATCCTGCATTTCACTGAATTAGGCTTCCTGAAAATATAAGCTTGTACAGAATTCAAGTGCCATGTTTCTTCCTTGTAGGAAAGTTGCATAAGAAAATTGTTATGCAGCAGCATTTAAAGATGTTTCAGTCATAGACTGTACTTGAAAAAAAAATTAGTCAAACATTCAAATTGTTGATTAAAGCACGGCAATGTCCATTTTTTAAAGCACATATGCATTTATTCACTCCAGTGCCCTCACCCAACGGCAGGGCAATGGCATAATTATGCAAACTTAATGATGGTGAAACAATAGCACTTCATGAGATAAAGAGCCGTGATGTTTTATAAGGGAGTGGGTTTGTTACACATATTTGCCTCATGCTAATTCTACAGGACAGAAAATGCAGTTTCTGTAATATGGTGTGCATGTGGAACCCCTTACAAATGGGATTATCTCCTAGCTGTGTCCAGATTCTTTTGGGAACATATGAGTCAGTAAATTTATTCTCATCTCACCTTTTAGTTTTTAAATGCTGTCTCAGGGCTTTGCTAATTGTGTTGGAACATACTGCCTCCAGAGCACTAAGCATTACCACAAGTATGCAAGCTTTGGTAAAAAAATATTTTTAGATTGGCATTTATGCAATTTCGTATATTACAGATAAACCTGATAACCTGAAAGGATACGCCACAGTTTTTATTATTTTTCAATTTGAGCTTTATGTTGATTTTTCAAGAACATGTAGTCATTTTAGCACCTAATTATGAAAATTATATTCCATGACATCTAATTATAATGAAAATTTAGGGGATATGTTCTTACTTTGTGTAATGAACTTTTATGAAAATGCTTTGTACACTAATGGCTGCACTCCTTTTAAAAAAGCTAATATAACTGTCCTTCCCCAGGGTATAGCATAGAAATATAAAGCTTATCTTCTGGAACTCCTTTTTCAATGGAGAAAATGACAACATACACACATTTTCACTAAAATTAATATATCATTTTACTAAAATTTCACTATATTAAAACCACATTTGCTCTTAATTTCTAGTGAAACTAAATATTTAGTAAGCCAGTAGTTTTTAAGGGTGGGTGTGAAAAGAAAGGAATTGTCTGATCTCAGCTGCATTTCTTTCTTTTCATGGCATACATAAAACCAAAATTTAGGAGGTGGACTTTGTGCTAAATCCAGGTACAGTTTTCAGTAACAACTGGTGGTGAATATTAAACTATAAGTAGATAAGAAAGTGTATATATATGTGATTTCCCACCACATCTTTCTTTGTGCAAGTTTTTGTATAGAGTATGCCAGCAGGATTTAGCTTTTTCAGAAAGGTATTGAAATCAGAAGTGTATTCCAAAATAGTTGATAACAGAGACAATAAAAATTATCTAAATTAGGAAAATGGTCATATTTAAGCTGTGTTCTCTAAAAGGCGGAAATGTTGGATGAAGGTTCAGCTGCTATAAACAGAGAAAGAATAAAAGTCCTTGCATAACCTGTTTGTTAAAATTAGAGGCTGAAAATTAAAATTTAATATAGCAATCCATAAAGAAATTAGTATGGATGTGTTCTGAGCAAGAAAGTGCTTTAAAATTGGAAGGGGTTTTGTAACCCTAGCAAAGACGCCAATTTATTTTAGTTTTCCAAATATATACTGATACATTTGGCTTACCATTGGCATGGGGAATTAATGATGCAACAGTGGGCTATAGCTGGAAAAAAAACAGTGCAAGTCAGTGGATAAAGTAAACCAGTCTGCTACATAAGTCTTAATGCATATCTGAACATGTTGCAACTCAAACAGATACTGCACATTTTTCTCCTGCTGCTTGACCCCTGAGACATGATTGTCTCCTTATCCCATTCTTTCTTCAAAGCCACCAGAGTTTGAATGTACTTCTTTTGAAAGCAGGAGATAGAGGCAAGTGCTGATTTCGAGTTGCTGTGTACTGCTGCCTTCACATTTTGACTCTCTCATAATGTCAAGGCTGTGTGTTTCCTTGTGTATTGGGAAGCGAAACTCATGAATAGTTTTAGTAAATTTGATCTTACATATTACCATTTTGTATATTAGAGGGGTTTTTTCATTCTTCATCATTCTCTCTGTTTGCCAAATCAAACCAAATTGTTTATCTCCTTTTATATATTGTGGAGAAGAAAAAGGCATCAGTAACATAAAAACTGAAGTCTTTGCTAAGTTTATTTTCTTGTATGTGTCAGCACACTCAGTTGTAATGTAAAGTATATCTACATAAAATAAAAGGCTAATGATTGCTTTAGTAAGTTGGGACAAAATTGAAAGAAGCTTCTTCTTCACCCTGGTTAGCATAATTTGGGGTTTTTTTTGATAACCAAAGATTTTTTTATAATAGTAAACAGCCTTTTCACAACCTACCAATTGTGGCTTGATGGATTCATTCATTTACAGATTCTGGAACCAGCTGCTCCTACGTGCTGCTGCTGCAATTGGAAAATCATCCTGGTATAATGAACTTAATAAATCTCATACTTTCAGATTAATGTTTTTATTCTCTACCAGTCATGGTAGAACCTATAGCTAATTTTTTTTTCAAAAACTAAATAGTAATAATAATAATAATAATAATAATAATAATAATAAAAAATCAGAAAGATGCCTTGTATTTTAAAGCAAGTCTTTTTCATGGTTGTCATCTTTGGAAGAATAAAAATTGCTGGTAGGTGTTGAGAGGCAATGATAATCTCAGTGCTTCACACACTGTTGCTAAATGCAAATAGTAGTAATGGTCTTTGCAGAAGTGTTCTTATTAAATAGACACAGCTGGGTCAGTCAATGACCTTGTTGTTTAATGCAGTAATTGCATTATGTTTTCACAGAGATATGCCTCATAGGGTTCATATCGTAAGTATAGGAATATCCTTAGGAAAATGTGATGTACTGATTATTTTCTAATCTTCATAGCCATCATAAATAAAGGTAAGAATTATCATCCAACGTTGCACTAGAAATTTATGATGGAGAGATATCAAGTGTGGTCAGAGATATGAAAGAAGTCATTGGCAGAGTGTAGTAAGGAATCCAAACATCTCAAGTTTTGTTCCGTAATCATTTAATCAGACTGAGTACTTGATGTGTGCTTTGTGGTTAATTTGTAATGTAATTATTTTTTCTTACCGAATGGTCTGGTTAAGCTACACACACAGACTGCATTCACCTCAAATGTTAGAAATGGAAGACAATCTGGCTGGTATATGGTTCATATTTTGGATAGACAACTGGAAATGCCATACATTTTCTTTCAGCAAAATTTATTCCACCTCTATTCCTGTTTTCCCTTCTTATTTTTATTTTCCTCTGTGTTTTTTATCACCTGTTCTAAGTAGTATATATATTTTATCCTTGAAATAGTGCATCAAAAATCACGTGGCAGCCGAGTCCAGGTCAAGGTCAGGAAGGAAAAAGTAACATGCAAAGCCAAAGCATCATTGTCACCTCTTCCTCTGCACTGATGTTGGCAGATGTTTGTTCTTCTCATAGGGCAGATTCTCCAAGGGGAACTCTCAGAATTTTAACAGGCTTCAGCAGCATCCTGGCCACTTCTGCTCTGCAGCTGGCAAGCTATGCCGAAAAAGGGAATTGTAATTTGCCTGGATATATTCCACCTCTCTGCAGCACTAGAAAAACCTTTGCTGTAATAATCCAAGGTAGTGAGAAGACAAAAGGAGTGAGACCTAATTCACTTCTTTGGGATGTGTTACTATAAACTTGTTTTCAGCAGAACTGTGTGTATCGGTGGGTTGTCCAGCAAGCAGCCTTGTAAGAACATTTCTCTTTGGCCTTTATCACATACCACAGGGATTTGAGTCTTGTAAAGGAAAGAGAGAGAGAGAGATCAGATTTTTGCATTTTACTGTTTCCTTTACTTCCTTCCCCTCATGTCACTTCTACCTCCTACCCCTTCACCACAGCACTTCAGCATCAGGCTTCCTAGGCAACAGTTCTCTCCCACTCAGATTTATTTCCTAGCTAAGAGATTGTTTAGTGACTCCCAAACATTTTAGCAGAATTAGATATAAGCATTTTACCTCCCCTAAGTGAGAAGAAATGAAAATACCTAGCTCGTTTACCAAGAGAAAAGCAGAGAGGAAATGCTTCTTAAGTTAAAAATGCATACATTTCATTCTAGAACAATCTTCTAGCCAAAAAAGTAGCAACCCCCCAGTATTTTTAATCTTCATATTCTGACCACAAAAAGTTATCTACAATGTAGTTCACATAAAATTAGATTTTGCAATACAGATATCTCTTTCCAGTCTTACAAGTGTGATGATTTGTCAGGATTTATAAAATGATTCCAAGATATTTCAGAATTTAAACAGTGTATTACCAAATGGAGGAAAGTATCTAGAAAGTGTGTCAGCCAAGCAGACATATCTCCAGATTATCTTAGCCTGTTCCATTAGAGATGGAGAACTTCCCACATCAGAATATATAAATCAAGTTGTCACTCGATGGAAGTGGCATTTCTTAAAATATTTACCCATAATGTTCAGAAATGTCAATATCCCTGGATTTTAGAGGACTAAAAACAAACAAACTAAAAAAGAAGAGTAAAGTAAACCTATTTTAAATAATATTGTTTAGTATTTCAAAAGAAATAGTTTATGACTAAGAACTAAGCAAAGATTGATAAGCATATTCTTGGTCAGGCTATGTGAGCTTGATAGCAAGAAAGGCAAATTGGTGCATTCTGTCTAAAAGAATGTTAAATATTCACTCCATAGAATCTGTATGGTTGCAATAGAATTTCCTGAAGCTTCTTTTTGAACAACTATTGATCTCAAATAAGGTTTCTCAAGAAATAAAAGAGAGGATGGAAAAACTCAAAGTCCCAGGGCATTGAAGTCTTGTATCAACAGCAACCAGGAGATAACACAGTTTTGGTTGTTTTGAAGCAGTATCTGATTCAACATCTTTTGAGCAGGCATCACAGAATCATTTAGATTGGAAAAGACCTCCACAATCAGAGTCCGGCCTTTAACCGATTGCCACCTTTCAATTAAGCCATAGCACTAAGTGCCACGTCCAGTTGTTTCTTGAACACCTCCAGGGATGGTGGCTCTACCTCCTCTCTGGGCAGCCCATTCCAATGCTTAACAAGGCTTTCCATGAAGAAATTCTTCCTGATGTCCAACCTGAACCTCCCTTGGCACAGCTTGAGGCTATGTCCTCTCATCCTGTCAGTAGCTCTCCTCTGAGCCTCCTTTTCTCCAGGGTAAACAACCACAGCTTCCTCACCCCTCCTCATGTGATTTACTCTCTAGACCCTTCACCAGCTTTGTTGCCCTTCATTGCCCTGTGTCTCAAGGGTTGCTTTCACATAGATATAAGCTTCAGATAATTCTAATAATAGATTTTAGCTTCAGATAGCTTCAGTTTACATTTTGTATGGCATAATAGAAAATACAAGTTTAAGGAATACCTTTGTGAAAGAATTCTATTCCATCTAATCCCAAACTAAAATAAACTCAATATATCTGTGTTCTTACAAGGAGGATCTTAAATGTTCCTTGTTTTTGTGGGGTTTTTTCCTCTTCCCAGCACCAGAGTTGTATATTTAATAATCTTTTTTTAGATATCAAGCTTTTTTAGATATTTTTTTGTGTTCTCAAATTATTTTCTTCATTTGAAGTCTGTTTAGTCCACAGATAATTTTTATTGGCCATCACAGCAAAATAACTTTATTCCCAACAACATCCTGAGAACATTATCCTCAAATATCAGAGAGTTCCAGTCCTTATAAGGTAGTTTTATCTGATACACGATCATCCATCCTTCCTATACAAATAGAGCAATTTAAGGGATGGAACAGCGTGATTGCTTCTTAAAATGTTTGCATTATATGGAGCTTTTTGAACTAATAGTATAGAAATGTTTAACAATTTTGGTTTTGCTATAGTGTCTGAGCCTGCATAATGGGAAGGGAGGCTTAGTGTAGAAAAGCTTGGGGGAGGAAGACAAGGAACATGCAGTTTCTGCTGCAAAGGAGTTGTACATTTCATGGAGTGCCACAAGCAGCTGACATATGGCTGTCACTTTATTAAAAAATACAAAGTTTTTAAATGTGTCTGTGTCTCTGCTTCGTCCCATTTACATTTCTTGTAATGCAGAGATCTTGTCTAGGATATTGAAGCTATGACCTATCTCTATCTACTGAAACTAAAGAGGGAATGATAGTCAAGAGAAGTTTAGCAATTTTTTATTTCATTCTTCATAATATTCTGGGGACATTGAGGAGGAGGGATGAAGAACAGTTAATTATGAGGAGGAGGGATGAAGAACAGTTAATTAGAAGTGAGTAACCAAATGTGTGTAAGTGTTTAGCTAGTTCAGCTTATGACTCAGGTCTTCTGTGTGCAAACAACTAAAGACTCATCTTGTGAGAGGCAACCTGGTATTTTAATAGTTGAGCTTTTTTCTTTGAGAAGCATAGAAGAAAGGATTTTAACAATTGAATTCTTCTTGAATATCTTTTATTGCCCTCAAGAAGAAGGATGAGAGAATTTAAAGATTGGTATGAATCTTTTGATGAACTCAATCAAGTATTTCTCAGGGGTGGTAGCTCTGTTATCTCTAGACAGGGTCTTCTCATATGCCACATATAATGAATTAGAAAAATGTTAGCCTGCTGCTTCAGGAATGTTCCTGTGTCTGTACTTACTCCCTTCTGAGTCTAAATGTCAGTTATAACTTTTGGTCAAGTTATTCAGAATAAAAGCGTGCAAGACAATGACTGCAGAAGGGCAATTTCACATAATCAAAATTTGTAATGTTGGTTTAATAAAACTAGCTGTGTACGATATTTTAAGTGTTGAATTAATTTGAAATATGACTGACAGTAACAATCATGAGGGCCTTGTTATGACCTCAGGACTTTGTTGCCTATCTGTTGCGTATCTTGTTGGGGACTTCATATCACACTGCTGGAATCTATTGGTTGCATCATACCAGAGAGGTCAGCCCCTCCAGGTTTGATTAGAGCTTAAAAAATAGAAGTGTATCATTCATATTGTTCCAAAATGTGGAATAAGTAAAATTTTCTTAAGTAAAGGTGTTTATGTTTGATCTTTGTTTACTTTCAAACCTAATCAGCAAGAAGGGAGATTTGATCTGTTAAACAACAGCTAACAAGCTTTAAGTGAGGTCCAGGTGTTAGAAAAATGAATTACTTGTTGGTAGAATTCCCTTGTTAAGGTTTAAAGCTTGATGTGCTTCGATGATCTCAGACCTAGGGGGAGGTTAAAAAAGCTTGGGAAGAAGGATGCCCACTGGTAGTGGACACAAAGAATGCAGAATTTACAGGCCACAAAGACATCTGGCGGAATGCCCAAGATAAGGAAGAAAGTAACAAGGCCAACTCAGCAAGTGTGCTGAAATCAGAGCTGACTGGGTAAAATGTAATTCTGGCAGGGAAAGATCGTGCCCACTGGCTCACGGACCACTGACCCAAGAAACCTACTGGCTCAAAAGAAGAGAAAGACTGAGAATGTGGACTAATTAGGATGAGAAGTGAGAGAATCATTAACTAATAGAAGATAGATTACTAATTAATAAGAAAACGATGTAACTTGTACCCAATGAACACTAGTTCCTTTGTTTGCTGAAGTATATAAGCAGTAAAAAGTTTTGATAGCTGGTGTTCTTGATTTGTGGAATACCACTGAGCAGCCAGGCTTGCACAATTCTGAAATAAATAATCAATGTCTCTCTCACGTGTGTAATTATTGGCTTGTTGCACACTGGGTAACAAATCCAATTTTTGTGGATAACAGTATCCTCTGTGAGTTTGTCATGAGAATTTAGATAATGTATTCCACATTTTCTTAAAATATTATGCTTGATATCTAAAAATATCTACTTAGTAAAGGAAAAGGAGATAAAGAAGAGAATTTGACCACACATTCCTGGAGTGTAAACCTGGGAATCCCCAAAGTATGCTTAAGATACAAGAGTAACAGAAAAGATTTCCATGGCATGGATCTGTTCCTATAACTAATACTTTTGCTGGTGAACATTTATATATATCTGTATACATCTCTCTGTGGCTATTACAAAAGAAGCTTTCTTAGTGTAAATTCAACTGAATGGAATCAAAACAGTTTTGATTTAAAATGAGACAACTCTTTATAAGCCTCAGTGGTGTAGCACCAGTTTTCAGTTATTTTTTTCTTGGTGGTGGTGGTTTTGTGTCTTTAAATGTATTGGGGTACCTTAAGAACATGTAGAGATTAAGTTTTCAAAATAATTTAAAAGCCAACTGTGAAAGCAAGAATATAGTCTGATATACAGAATTGGAAGCATCTTGCACCTCAGACAGATACTAGGACCTGAAATGGATTAATATGTGTCTTGTCTGTGAATCCTTGATGATACATAGGATTCTTGTAGAATTGATTGTCTTTTTCTACAGAATAGGTCTTGTCAAAAAAGGAGTAGTGTGCCCAGGTTATAGAGAAAATTACACATAATCTCTCATTTCTTAGGTAGGATTTATAAATGTGAAACTATTTATTGAAAAGTTAATAATCATGTTTGTAGGATTTCTGCTTTGGCCTAATGCTTTCTTCCTAAGAATTTGTATGTAAATATACGAAGGCTCATGCCTTCAAGATTTCATTCCTTTTCTGTCCAAGGCCCAAAGCTTGAAAGGGAGAGCTAAAGAAGGACAAATCACATTAAAATTCACCTTGAAATTAATGTGCAACAGGTGTACTCATTTCTAGATGGATTCTCTCCATCCTGTTCCTTCTGCAGCATGTATGAGACTGATGAGACTTGAAGCAAACTGCAAGAAATGGACTCTGAAAGGAAGAATGCAGCAGAAATCCCAGGCAGAGATCTTCCCACCAAGTGCACTGGCATCCATGTGTAAACCGAGAGTAACTTAACTGAGGGTTTCCCTGAGCAAAGTTTGCCTAAAGTTTATTACACATAGTTACATGGAGTTTTTAATCCTTTGTCTACAGTGTTTCAAATATAAAGGGCAAATATATCTCGTGTTCATCTTAAATATTGTTAGAATATGGGAATGTAATAGGTTAGATTTAAAGCAAGCAGTTGGCTATAGGTGCGTTATTTAATTTGGACTTGATTCCACAAAATAACGCTTTTTAACAAAATAAGTAACCAAAAGTCAGAATATTCTTAAATATCATTGACTTTGCTTGGGTGAAAGTTTAAGCACAGGTTTTCAGAGCTTACAGAGCTGAAGCTTGTCAAGCTATTCACTTATAGATGAGCTGGTTAAAAATATCTTTACCTTTCCTACCTATTTCTTGCACGGATTAAACAATTTCAGAATCAGAAAATGAAAATATTTGTTTAGAGTGGCATAACTTCTACATATATGATTTATTTTCTATCAGTGCTATCCTTCAGGAAGAAAATGACAAAGAAAAAATCAAAAGCAGAAAACCCTTTCTCTGACTTTGTGCCTCATTTCAGGTAAATGATTGATGCAGGGTAGCTCAGAATCTAATCTAGTATGACCCAGTTGTATCAGGGTGAATTTGGCTTTAAAGTATCGCCCATTCCTGGAAGCATGAGTAACAAAGCCTTGATTCAACAAACAACCTCTGTGATAATTTGTATTAGAATCAGCCTTTCAGCAAAGTAGCGAGGCTTATGGAGAAAAGGAGTGGTTTGGAGTTTATTTATTTATTTGTTTGTTTTTTTCCCACACTAATCTGTGAGAGACAGTGAGTGTAAATCATCTTTCTCTTTGTGTATTTGGTCTCAATTCATTTGTTGAAATACAGAGTTAAAGCTGCTTTTAGGAGCAGCCCATACTTTAGCATACTGTAGACTTTCAGAAATTAAAGATTTTTAAAATATAATCTCTTCCAGGAGGCAGCAAGGGAAAGCATCTTGCCAGAAGCTCATCTTGTTAAAAAAATGACTGAGTGATTTATAAAGTAGCATTCAAACTGATTTAATTGTCGAGGCTGGAGCAGATCACATCCTGAATTTATTGCAGATTGCGCTATGTTAATCTGCAGGCCAGGATTTCACAGCTACACTTCCACCTCGCTCTTCTTTCGTCTCTCTCCCCCATCTTCCATTGCCCTCTTTCCCTTCCTCTTTCCCCCCATATGTCTATTTTTTTCTTTCCCCAGCTTCAAAACAAGTTAGATTAATTCTGATTGAGTTTGAAGGAGTAATGGAAGTCACATTTTTCTTTCTAAAGCTTCTTGATAATGAAGGGCAGTGCTTGAATAGGTCTGTCTTTGGGTTTATTCAAAGCTCTTACACTTGCCAGAGCAGAGAGTATGTGAGTTCAGTTCAGTGAGCCATTGAGAAATTGGCTGTACTTTCCAGGAGTAGTTAAGGTTTGGTGTGGGTAGATCCTGACATGGAGCTTTGGGTTATCATATGGCACATCACTCATTAGTGATTAAGCCTCAAAAGCTTCAAAACAGTTACTATTTCATGGAAGATAAAGAATATATTGTATACTTGCACCCCTTCAACTTTCTTTGTGACTTCAATCCTGTTTTCTTGTCTCTTTTTAAACAGTGTCTTTAGAAAGCTTCTCTCACATTTTGTCTATTTATGCTGTCTGAAATGAGATCCTACATCCCCCACAAATCCTCTTCAATTTTCATAAGGAAATATGCTGAAATGTAAGAGCTGCAAGCAGGTTTTCAACATTTTCATATGAATACAAAGATTTTTTATCCTCTTAAAAAAAAAAAAAAGTTTTATCCTTCCCATGTGTCAAAGTGCATAAACCTGCTTTCCAGAAACCGTATTCCTGATGGTAGACACCAGAAAACTAGTAAGAAACTATGTGTCTCTCTCAATAGCAGTAATTTTACAGTGTTTGGTAGAGCTGACTAGCATGACATTTCATTTGTACTTATAATCCAGACGTGTCTAGCAAAATTTAATAAAGTTCAAATATTTAATGTTACTGCAGATGTTTTAATTTTGGTACCTTGACACATACAAATTCCCTTCTCTTAGGGTCTTGCTTGCAATATTGAAAGCTCAGAGCAATCCTGATAATTCATCATACTTGAAGTGTTAGAGTGAAGTGAGAATGCAATAATGCATTTGTATCGTGAAAAGCTCTTTGGGTGTTCTCCCCCACTTTTGTGCTGTCCCCTAGATGTCATCCTGAGGTAAGGAGCAGGGCAATCATTTAATCCCCCCTGTGTTCCCATGCAAACAGCTGTGTTTTGGTCTAAGGGTCCATACACCTTCACTTAGTGCTTTAGCAGAAGAAGGAGTGTGGCCCGCTTGGCAGCCCCGGATCTGGGGCTCCTGTTCCAGCCCCTCTGTTTGCACGTGGATGCAGTCAGATTGCTGAACTGCAGCATGCTCCAAAGACCCATTAAGCATTCACCTTCTTCCTGTTGCTCCTCTTTTTCACCCATCTATGCTACAGAATCAAAACAAAGCACTTGCACCGAAATTTTGGAGATGTAAAAATCAAAATCTTTCACCCCAGCCTGAAAGCTTGGAAGGAGAGAGTGAGCTGTTGATCCACAGAGAGGTATCAGAGCCAGAGAACTCCCGAGGAGTGCTGATGGGGAGTCTCCAGATTTCTCTTTGTTTAAAACTATGTCATCATTTGAAATCTAGCTAATGTGGAGAGAATTCACAAGCTGATTGCATGCAGCGCTTCCCTTGTTAAGGGTTAATTATTATGCGTCTTTCCTTGCACCATATGGTGGACTTTTCTTTGCTCTGAAATGCCTCTCCTTTCAACAGCTCCGCAGATTAGAAAGTAAAGCTCATTAGCTAACAAACGCTATCCTTTTTACTTGTGATTTACATGGTTTTATATAATAATACATACACTTGACCCATTGTCAAGTATAACTAGATACGGTTTATGAAAATTTCTGTCTATTTTTAATATTTCTCCTTTTAAAGATGTTCTGGTGAATTTTTTTTCATTTTTCTATACTCTTTGTACTAAGACGAAAAGTTTTCTCTCTGTACCTTGTTGATATGTTTATAATTAGGTATGACCGTGTATATGTATGGTCCTCAAATGGCAAAAGTTTAAACCACTCGTTGCTGCAGGATTAATGCCAAGCATCTCCAAATAAAACTGGTTTTATGAAGTCACAGCTTCCTTAAACATATTTACTTTCATGATAGTCCTAGCCTATATGTGGGTACAGATAGAACCAAGCTTTTAATTTGGCTAAAATTTTTCAGACTGATGTGCGTTCTGGTTTTTTTTGTTTAGTAGTTTGCAGAAGAAGAATACCAGACTTTTCAAACACAATATTAATTTTTCATATTAAGTGCAAAGTGAAAGGGTGGAGTGTGGGGGATTTTATAACATACACATTTGCAACAAAATAACTGAGTTGGAATTTTGGCAAAGAAATAGTGATTATTGATTGTTATTTTGCCTTTTTAATACTTCTAAAGGAAATTCCTTTTGGATCTGACATAATTACACATCTTTGGACAGTACACATTTTGCATGCACTTTTTGTGGAGTTATACCTTACTGAGTGTTACGGATATGCCCATAAACATTCATCTTGATGAATTCTGGCAAATATGGGATAAGGGAAAATTTTAAATATTGCACATATGTTACCATTCTCTTTATACTTTTGTATAATATTAAACACATTTTGGGAGCTACTGGAAACAATCATTACTGCAATAGTAAAAGATTTATTCCTTCCCTATTGCCATTACCATGCCCTACTGATATTATCACTGTCTGGGTATACCACTAACAGTATTGATTATTAATGTTAGAATAAGAAAGGGAATTCTGGCAGTACATTATAAATATTCAGAGAAAGAGAATATGAATTCTCATAACGTACTTGTAGTACACAGTTTTGGAAAGCAGGCCCTTTGGAACTAGCTTTAAATGATTCTTTATCTGATTTGCTGCTCCATTTTCATATCTTTCTAGATATTTTTAAGCTTTTTCTGCTGATGATCCATCTTTTTCTGACTTATTGTTCAAAGAATCTTTACTCCAGAATCTGATAAGAACTGTTACACGGAACGTTATTTGTGATGTCACAAATCAACTTTATGATTTTTCTGCAGTACCAAGTCCTGCTAACCAAGATAGAAATAGAGGTATCCTATCTTGTTTCATGCAGGTATTTCTGATAAAGGAAGAGGATGGCAGTGAGTTATGTATAAAGCAGGGGAAAGTAGACATAATTCTGATACTTTTCTGCTATGAATATGTCTTATTATATCCATGGAATTACTGTACTTTTTGCCTTATTTTTGGAAGCATACTTAAAATTATCTCTCTTATGCAGGGCCGTATAAACTCTGCTACCAACCTAGCTGAAAGACACTATCATTATCAGAGCTGGTTTTTTGTTTTGTTGTTCAGGGGTTTTTTTGGTTTTTTGGGGTTTTTTTTGCATACAGTTTTTTATTTTCTTTTGGAATAGCATTGAAAGGCTCACATCTGACTTCAGTCTGTCTGCATTAGTCATTAGATACACAAGTAAAAACGCATTCTCTAACCCAAAAAGCTTTTACTCTAAGTAACAATGGCATGCTTAGCCAAAGACAAGGTGAAATGCTAATGTCCTGTTTACCTCCTTCCAACGGACTGCATGGTGGAATAGATGAAAATCCTTACTCTGAAGGACAGCTTTATGATTCTATTTTCAGGAACTTCCTGATTAATTAAGACATGCTCATTTATTATGCCAATTTACGATGGTTCTGTCTAGATAACAATACAGATTCTTCAAATTTCTTTCCACTATTTTAGATGAAAATCTTTATCTGCTTGTTTGACACACATTTCCCATGTCTTCTTTCCTAAATCTCTGACATAGACTTTTTTTTTTTTAATTAGATATGACAGAGAAAACATTACATAGCTTTTGAACTTTAGATTAGGAAATTAAATCAAAAGTTTATGACATTCTGCAAATTTTTGGAACTTGGAAAAATTTAACTTTTGTGAACCAGAGTAGTTAAACTATCACTTCTCTTAAAGACTGATAAAATACACATTTAACCAGACTTCAGATTAAAAACCTCACAGTAAAACCCAGAAAAATGTATTTGCGCTTTTTAAACAGGTCATTAAGTTAGTCATTTTTGATTATTGTGGAGTTTTTTAAAGAAAATTCTAATATTAGAGATAGTTTTAATATTAAAAGAATATGAATAATGGCCAGGGAAAAAGTCTTTTGACAATGAGAACTTTGCTGAAATCAGATCTTACAAAATATTGATGGTATTCTTGCTTTTCATGTTTCTGTGTTTGGGGTTATTTTGGCAGAGGGCTAAATCCAAATAAATAAGTAAGTAAAACAAATTAATTATTAATAGATATTTTTGTCAAAGTATTTGTAACTAGGTTATTCAGTCCCATATTTTATAGATTTATTATTCATCACATATATTATATATGCATTATATATTACAAGTTACATTACTTAGAGACAATAATATATATTAGAATATATATTCATTGCTATATAATTATCTATAGTGCTTATTTTTTAATCTTAGTATTATGGACCATGTGACTTACATTAGTGCAGAATTTTCTTTTCAGCAAATGCCTTAATATTTCAATGTGTACATGTGTAACAGACGTGTGCCTTACGAACCAAAGAGTTACATCTAAAGAGGTTTAAGTGATATAACTATATTTACAACAAAAACACACACACACACAAACACTTCCTGTTGTAATGAAGAAAAAAATCTTATGCGTAACATCAAATGTGAACTTAAATTTTGGTCTCAATTAGGAAGTTATATAACAGTGGGTTTATTTTTGTTCACTGTGCACCAAACCGAAAAATTATAGATGTAATTCATAAATAGAAATTAAGTTATAGCATTCCCTAGCACTCTACTGATTGGTTTCAGCTAAAAAACTAACCTTACATCCCCAAGAAAAAGGTCTGTATTAAAAAAAAAAAAGAGTACAAAAAGTATCCCTTAAGGTGTCATTTTAAAGTAAAATTATGGTACCCACTTTTTCTTCTGCCTTTGGAAGCCTCTTCTGTATCCAGTGGCTGGATCTTTAGAGCAAGATTCATTTTTGGTGAATAAAAAAGGGTTATAATGACTGTAGTTAAGGGAAAGTATTTCGTACACAGCCGTGATACACAAGTATCAGGGCATCTCACCTACGTACTCGCTGGTTCCTGAGATACTGCAGCTCCTTACACTGATATTCCAGCTACTTACACTCAGTTCCTTTCCAAAACAGTTCTCACAAGAAGTACTAGTAGTTGCAAAAATATGTCATAAGTTTTCTTTGCAATGCAGGACTTGTAGTGATTTTTCTATAAATTGACTTTAACTTGTAAGAAGAAATAGTAAGACTACATGTGTGTTATTAATAAGTAAAAACTGAGGGTTTGATATTCAGCATTGTGTAATCTAAAGTTCTACAACCAGCATATGTTTGAATGGCATTTCTGAGACAGCTTCCTTTGAATGGCAGGAGCGTTTTCCCCTTGAGCTGTGGCCAAGTCCTAGATATACAGAGGGAAACCCTATTTAAAAGAAATACGGTGAGCTCATGATTTTGTTTTCCTGCATTTTCTTAGCATATATCACTAGATTGATGTTTGCACTTGAACAGACTCAGCTTTTAAAGCAGGAACAGCACTGCAACCTGAGTGCCCTGAATTCTGCTCTCACCTTATTTTAGAAAGGGATGCCACCATTTCCACAGTTAAGAATGAAGGAGGGAGAAAATAAATAAATTAAAAAAAAAAAAAAGAGAAAAAGTAAACATTGTTAATTTCATTGTGAAACACCTTTTTCTTAGGCAGTTGTTCAGTGTTTTGTCATGCTGTGTTTTATCTCTTATGCTAGCTTTTCTGACCTTTTGGGCAAGCTTTGGCCAACTAAGATTGGAATTGCACAGTAGATCATATTTTGTCCAAAAAACTGTTTTTCCAGACACCCCTGGAACCATATATCTGTATAAGTTCAGTCACATATGCTTTCTAGATAAGGACTCAGGCCTAATTTTAATCCTTTTCAAGTTTAGCACCTAACCAGAAGACTATATGTTAGTGATAAAGCTGGGGAGTTTTTTTAAAACTCTCAAGAATCCAACTGCAAGACATAGGGATGTTAGATCAGAAGGTGACTTTACTCTGAGTCTTGGAGATTTTATTTTTAACGGTGCTGTGCCACTTTGCACCTAAAGTTGCATAATGGTGAGCCTGGGTGTTCTGGTCTGAAATCACCATTAGAGAATGAGGCATCCAGACACCTTCCAGTCACTGCAGCAGATGTCAGTGCTTTAGGTACTTCAGTTCCCCAGCTCCATTTTAGAGGAAAATTTCTAACACCTAAGGCAGCTGTATTTGTCTTAGTAATGAAATTCCTTGTTTTCTGTACTTTTTTTTTAAACCAAAATGCTTCAAAAGTAGTATTTCACAGAATGTTTCAGTAAATGTTAATATACAATACATATTTTAAGTGGAATTATGACTATGAAAATGTAGATCATCAAATGAGAGAACCTATTTAAAATAGATAAATACTTGCAGTGGTAGCACCTGGTTGCTATAAAACCTGTATTGCAAAACTCAGGATTGCTTTCGCATGGGCATACTACCTTTTTTTTTTTTTTTAATAATCAGGGAAACATAATGTAGTGATTAATTATCAGCATCACTTTGGTGGATTTTGTTTGTTTGTTTATTTTATGCTATTTATTATTGATTGGTTTGGGGATGGTAATTATCCCAGCAAATTCAGTTCACTGTTTCTCACAAATAAAAGAACATTAAAATGAATAATTGCAGTGTTTTCCCAAGAACATCTCTGTGTAATCAGAAATCTGTATGTAGCTCAAGAAAGAACAGTATTCTTTCAGGATACGGAGGTTCTTTAATTGGCAAAAATCAATGTCCTGGCAATATGAAAGTCCAACAGTATTTATAAATATGCAGACAATGCCTCAATAAAGATGTGATAATTATAGGGTCATCAGTTTAACACTTTTTTGTTTCTTATCTATCATTAATGCACAAGTCATTTGTACTATTGATGGTTTCTGGTGAGCAGAATTATTTCACTTGTGAGCAGTGAATACAAACTTGGTGTATTAGCTTCTATACACAGCTGATGCTCCAATGAGTCAGGTAGACCAGAAAATTCATAAACCAACCAAACAAAAAAGTGCCAGGTCTTGACTGAAAGACCATAATGCAGCCTCCATTGTAAAGTGAGTTTGAGTTAAAGAGCCATATCCTGGTGTACATAGGTGAGGCTGTTGTTTACTTCGGAGCTGTAGAGAATGCAAGTAGTAAAATAAACTCAGAAAATCAAAAAGAAAGTTGGAAACACCAAGTTAGCACATAAAAATATATGTGTAAGAGAAAATTGTTTTACGAAGTGCATTAAATAAACCATTTTTAAGACTGCAATTTCAAAATAGCTACCTTGAAAAAACAAATCTTTTGAGAATTTGAAAAAAAAACCCACATAAATTTTATGTTGAAGAAAACTGTGTTTGAATACCATGACAAAAGAGTCAGGAAGAAAGAGGACAAAAATGAATTTCATTAAGATGGCTTCTTTATTCTAGTCACATAATTTTTCTTTTTTTTTTTTTTTATTATATCTGTGATCTAACACAAGGCTGGATGATTCCAATGATGAAAAGACATAATTTGTTTTTCCAGCCCTTAGCAGCATCCTACTCTTGGGGCCTCTTTCTCAAGTGTTACACACCACATCACATCCCTTCCAGTCCTTTGGGGGATGCAGGCTGGTACTGTAGATGCTTTCTGCTGACTAGATTTAGATCATTGTTCCAAAACAAACTGGGATGGAAAGGGCTGCCATATCATGTTTATTATTTTTAAGAGAATTTACCATTTGCAATTAAAAGGATGGAAGATAATTGTAGGATGTACAAAAGACTCCAATTTGGACAATCTCTGTTCAAACATAATTGTCTCTTAAACAAACCACTCAACGCCAGTACATCCCTGATTTACATATGTAACTTTTAATCCTCCTCTTTATCTGCCATGGGCAAACAGCACAGCAAACATCAGAACCTTTCTGTTGTAAGTAAAAGTTTAAGTTATGTAAGTTTCAGTTAAATTCCAGCCAATTAAAGGTTTTCTGTAGTAATATTAGAGGAGACCTAGAAGTATAACTTCCTGTGGTTGCTCTAAACTATATGTAAATTTGAATCACCTCTCATACCTCTCCTTTTAGTGACTGGATATAGCACTTCTTACTATATCTCTATTTTGCTATATTTAAGAAGTCTGTCTTTTCCATACTCTTTGGTTCTTCTAGAGTAGGGACACTTAAAGTCTTCATTAGGCTCTACCATTTTGTTATTCAAACATCATAACTCTATTTGAAAACTTTGAGTGCATTTAAGTACGTGAAACAACATAAATCAGTCAATGCTAGAAGCACTTTGGTTTTGTGTTTCAATACAGACAAAATGAGAAGGTAGAAGGAAGACGGGAAGTCTGTAGAGAAAAAAAGTGCAAATCAGTCTCATCACACATTCACAAGAAACAGATACTAGGGTAACAGATATATAGAAGGAAGGCTGACGTTTCTTCTCTTTTCTGCTTTATTCTGAAAGGAGAAAGAATTTTGCCCATACCAACTTCCATTCAGATGGGTCTGTAGTTCTATCCAGGAAAAGTTGATACAGGCTAGGGGACATTTCTGGACTCTTCCTGCATCTTGATTCCTGGCAAGGGGACTTCATTGTGGAAGCAAAGGAAATAAGGGAGATCTACATTCAGTCCAAGAATGACTGGGGCAAAGGGTGCTGTTTAAGCAAAACCAGCATTCCTGCGAAACTGCCACTACCTGGATAACTGGTGACAATCTGGAAATCTGTATCTTGAGCAAATGGCAACAGTGTCGATCCACCTTGCACTCTGCTGATTAATAGCCTAATTAAGAGAGTAGTGTATTCCATTTGTTATAACCTGTGTTACAGTGCCCTGTTATAAAGTGCTAGTGGTTAGATTCTTCTTCATTTCACCATAAAAATAATATCACTGGATTTTTAAAAAACATAAAATGCTCCTGTCACCTTTTTATTTTTATTTGTATTCTCTGCCTTTGAGTTTTATTCTTTTAGGTGTGCCATTAAAAATTAGTCACCTGTTAATGTGCTGAAGGCTTTAGGTACCTAGATGATTCTTTGAAAAGAACTAAAGAACACCTGCAATGTCTTAAGGTAATAACTGTCAAGCTGTCAAAGGCAAAAGTAACAAGCAAAAATATTTGCAACAAAAGAAAGGAGAAGACAGCCGTTGGAAAGGGAAGCAAACTATATTTATAAAGCTGGTTGTAAAAGCGGTTAATGCTAAACATGTGATGTTTATGCCAATAGAATGAGTCAGATGTGCTTCAAGTGAAATACTGTGTTTTGAGCTGCCTAATGTCACCAGCGCCTGCAGGGACAGTTTGCTAACTCTCCATGAACACACAGTCAGCTCTTCAAAGTAATTTTCATTATGCAATAGTGGAGCTTTAAAGTAATCCTCCCTTATTGATCTTGTTTTTGCATGATTCAACTAGTTAAGAACAAGATAAAGCTTCTCTGATAAACATTGATATTCTATAGGTAAGGGGAATTTCTTTAGTCTAACATTTTTATTGTCATTGTTTGTATCTATGCAGACAGCTTAACCTTCTGTAAGCCTCTGGTAAGTCATTATAATGGCTTCCCCCTCCCAACAGTTAAGCTTCCTTTAAACTCTAGCCAGCTGCTTGCGTTCCCGACCTTCTGGAACTACTGAGCCAGTACTTGAGACCAGTCATGGCACCTCACTTACTGTTACACAGTCAGGAATGGGCCAAAATTTTTGCAGATTTTGCTTTCTTCATGTGAGATTCAATGAGACAGATGCAGGCATCCAATTTTTCAGAAAGAATACACAGATAAAAAACCCCACAACCTTTCCTTTTGCCTTTCCTTTTGCCTTTGCCTTTGCCTTTGCCTTTCCCTTTGCCTTTGCCTTTGCCTTTGCCTTTGCCTTTCCCTTTCCTCTTCCTTCTTGTACTATATTGCCTGAGCTGCAGATTAGTATGAAAACTAAAGGAAAGGATCAAATAGGATAAGTTCACATTAACTTAATCCATCTTCATCAAAAGTGTTGCAGATTTGGATTTTCTTTCCTGCTTTGTTTTTGGGGGGGTTTTTTTTGGTTTTGGTTTTGTTTTTTTGTCGTTGTTGTTTGTTTTGGGTTTTTTTGGTGAGGGGAGTGAGTGGTTTGAGACCTACCTTGATATTAAATATGTATATATTAAATAAATAAACATATAGAAACACTTTCTAAGTATTTTAAAAATCAAATTGATGATATCTTTTTTTCTGATTTTTTAAAATTCTTTTACAAGCAGTTTACCAGAGAGATGAAAAGGGGAGAAGTACATACTTAACACTAGAGTATATAATCTGGATGGACTGGCTGTACAGTGAAGTGTAGTGCTGAAACAGATTTTGGGATGATCCTGTAACTTCAGGCCAAGCTCAGTCACTTAAGACACATATTTATGGCTGTTGTGCTGTAGGTCAGCTGGCCAGCTGTTCAAATGTTAAATCTCACAAACCTTCATTAGTCACAATCCTAATTTATCATGTACTGCTATGTAGTTTTTTTAAGGTGTGTTTCATAGAATACTGTGGAAATAACTTGCAAAAACTCAAAAGTCTGTTTGTATCTATGGAGTGAGAGTGGTTTCTAGGGACTCTGGAGAAAAGTTAATGACTGCAGCAGAGAGGTGGGTAGGTGGTAGACTCCGTCTGCCAAACTTTGCTGTGTGTTGCATATAGACACACGTTTAAAACTCTGAGTAAGCCAGACTCTTTAAAGGATATGCCTCATTTGCCTCTTGAAGAGTGGCAGATGTTTCTGCCATTCCTCAGAGGGGAGTTCAGCCTCCCTAGCTGGGTGCCTGAGCTGTACCAATAGGATGTCTCTCCGTAGGTCTTTTAGAGCATCCCCTTTCCCTGATTAGATTTCTTGTTAGGAGAGTTTTTAGGAATTTTCTGCATAGACTCAGGAATTTACATTAGGGAGGCTAGTTACTAACTGCGGGCAATAAATTGAGACAAATAACAGAAATTAGCATCTCTGTATTTCTGTCATAGAAAACAAATATTAGACTAGTGATTTAAAATTCAATAATGATAATAAAATAATAAACAAAAAACAAACCAAGCCCTGTGAAAGATGTAGAATTAGAAAACAGTCCTACTGGTCAAGTGATGTAGGTTCCATCTCAGGACACATCTACAGAAGCAATCTAGCTTAAAGGCCCTCCTATGGCTTGCTTTCCTAAGATCTGAATGACCAGGAGAATCTCTTTCTCCACTAACTGAAAGGACCTTAATGAGGCCAGACTTGTGTTTTAATGTTTCTGGTGAAAAATTAGATGGGATCAGTCCAGGCAGGTATGGCAAATTGGAGTGTGAAATTTGGGTTCAGATAAGGAGAATTACATTTAATGATTAATTGTACATTACCTTAAATACTGTTATGTATACAGCAAAATGTCTTTTAATAAAGATAAGCCAGTTGTGTGTTCTACTTTTGAAGTAAGTTTGTGGTCGTGTCCATTTGAAGGTAGTTATTCTGTTTAATCTGCACACATACTGAATGTATAAAGATCTGCTTTGTTCTTGTGGATACAGATGTTATTAAAAAAAGTGCCATGACTATATTATCTGACTTTATCTGTGTATTTCAAAGACCTTTAGTTTGCATTAGAGAAATGACAAGGTTAAAAAAACCCCAAACCCTTCAAATAGAGATTTAAAATAAGACTTGCCCTTCCTGTTGCCAGCTTTATTTTATGATGAATTCAACCACTGTTGGCTACTCAGAACAAAGCAGAAATTTTTTTGCTGTTTTTATTGTCCCGGAGCATGTGTGCAGTACAGCTTTCACTAGTTAAGTAATCTATTATTTACATAATTTCTACTATTTCCCCTTTTTCAGAAGTGCACACATAAAAAGCTACAAAATCTCATAGCTAGTTACTAAGTAGATTGACTATTTTTATCACTGAATGATCTCAAGACGAGTTTCTAAGTGCTTTAGCACAGCTCTTTTCTAAGTCAGGGTTTTTGCATGCACATTTAAGGGAGAGTAATGAACATTTAGTGTATTTATTATCATGGGAAATTCCAATACCAATTTTTTTTTTTTTTTATTTCATACAGTAAGCAGTGCCGAGACTGCTTCATTAAGGAAACAAGCTATAAATGTTCATGATTCTGATGTCTATCCATCTTAATATAAATAACAGCACTGGATCTTTTTCAAATGAATATTAGACTGTTATTCAGAGGATGTAGTCTTATTTCTGTTGCTGTTTACATATGGTCCAACATTGCACATTCTGTTATTTACGTCTAAATTATGTTGTATTGTTTGACTAATATAAATATGACCCCTATTGTGCACTGTGCTCACTCATGTCAATTGAGTTGCTCTACCTGTGATGAGCCTTGGAATTACTAAACTTGAGTCTCTTGCTGTTGGTGGCAAATGCAACTTCCGTGCTATACTGACATGTAGGTAGCAATAATTTCTACTGTAGACCTGAAGACTCTCATAGGAAAATAGTAATGGAAAAATAACCTACACATTCTGTGTAGAAAACCAGTAATTTTCATTAAAACACAGGATAGTACTGTTGTTATGACTCGAGTTTAATTGCTTTTGTGACATTCCAGTTTTATGGTGGGGTTTTTTTCTGTATTCTTTACAATCTGGAAGGACTTGTAAGATGTGTAGACACCAGTTTTCCATGCTTTATTTAACAGAACAGCATATGTTTCGTGCAGTCTGAAAGACAGACCAAACCTATGCTCTCCCAATACCCTACCTATGAGTGAGGGAATGGAGAATCAGATCTAAAGTTTATTATTTAGGATAAATAGAACCATAATAATCTATTTAAGGATGTTTATGCAATTTTTTCCAATATATTAAGTAAATGTGCAATAAAACAGAACCAGCTTTGTTTGTTGGTTTGTTTTTTTTTTAAAGTTTAACCTTTCTGACTTATTGTTGCATGGTTTTGTGTTACTGCAAAGAGCTCCATTTTCATCTTCTTCATCCTGGATATTGATTAAAGTTCAACATTCAGGATGAAAGGAGTCAATGCAGTCACTACTTATTCATGTCATTAAAAATGAAAGAGAATCTGACCCAGAAACTGTTCCAGTTTTGCTGTTTTGTTGGGGGGGGGGGGGGAGCTGTTTCTTGCGAAAATAGTAGTTCAGACTTCAATACTACTTAGGAATATTTTCATCATTAAATTGACTCTCTACAATTGTGAAGTTGGAGTTACGTAAGTAGTCACAGTATTTAGATAACTGTTTGCTAAAATACCTCTAGGCTCATCGAGAATTAGACCTACACTATTGTATGTAGAAACCTGGATCCTACAAGACTTGCATGAGAAGTAAGTTAGAGTAAACTGCAGGGTCATTACCTTAAAGTGCTTTAAGGATCCTGGAATACACCGCCTTAAATGAGGAGAATTTAGGAGAAAGGAAGAAATTCTAGATAGTGTGTGAGAAAGGTGGGGGGGGGTCTACCTCACCTAAAAAGTACATAAATGTTACGTGTCGGTTTTATTTGCTGTACTAGGTCATCTGTTTCTTCTAAAATCAATGCCTAAATTCACTATGTAGTCAATGGAGAGAGTTTTTCAAGGGTCTTAAAGTGATGTTTTAAAATTCGCGGGTCTCAGTTTAAACAGGGAGGCTCTCTTTTTGGATCTTCCCACTGCACTTACCTCTCTGTCACAGGGAGTAAACCGGTTCTGGTGAACTTGAGCACTTAATTTATGTGTGCTGTAGTCGCCTAAAGGGGAGGTGCACCCAGGTGCCCAAGTTAGATTGTCTGGATCTGATCCAGAAATACTTCAGGAAAAAAAAAATCTAAAGACCTATCTCTGTGAAATTGGCAAAGTAGTTGTAATCTTTTCGTTAAAAAATATTTTAAAAATTGTATATCCAATTAATAATGTAGCTATGTTGCATAATCAGTTGTGGTAATTACATTTTTTATTACTTTACCCTTGGGACCTGATTCTGATCTTGTTTCCATTGGTATAAAGCAAGGATAACTTAGATAAAATCAATGCAACTAAACTAAAATATAATTGATGAGAGGTCAGAATTGAGCCCTAAATGGTATGCTAAAAGTGAAACTAATCAGAAAGCTAAATGGGTTTATAATTTGTGCAATTAACATTTTCGTAATCTAAATCTCCAAGAAGTTAACCTTTGGATACAGAACTTTGCTTTCATTTAGAGCCTCATAGCATTCAGGGAAGTGAAGCCACTATAAAGTCTGTAAAAAAGAGGGATGATTCTGTACTGCTTTTAAAAGCACATAGTAAATTCTTTCATTAAATGATTGAAGTGTTTCCAGCTTAGTAAATTTCTGCATCAGACAAGCCTTTGTGCAAAGTTTTCCGGTGAGCAAAACCTGGAGAAGCATTGAACCATAGCATGTTCTCAAATAACAAAAAAAAAAAAAAAATAAATAAAAAAAAAAAAAAATCCCTCCCAATCCAAGGTTACTTTAAGCAGTAAGGAGATTCAGGAACCAACGTCTACTCAAAGTGAAGAATATTTAAGATCTGTTTGAACTTATGTGTAGAGTTTACTGTTTGTGTAATAGATGGGAGGGATCTATTTTTAAAAAATCATGCCAGTTTATCATATGTAGTTGCATAAGTCCTATAAATGTATTGCAAGTTTTAATATTTTTTGTGTAAAAAAAGAGAAAATATAAACAAATTGAAGATATTTTCATATAAAATTTGTGGGCTTTGTTGTTAAGTAAATATGAGCATTATGTCTGAAGTAATTTTTGCTGTTAAATAGGCAGATGTTAATTTACATTGTATATTCAAATCAATCAAGTAGCTTCACTTTGCACAACACGTTCCCCTTAAGAGAAGGGGTTTTCCTTCTGCTTTTGCACAGCAATATTTTTTGAACAGCTTGTGCAAACATCTAAAGTTACTTTATTTGGGATAATCAACATTGTATCAAACAGATTTTTTCTTAGTTGTCAGAATGTACGTGAATTTTTGTACATCAAGGGAAATTTTGAATATTGTGTTCATGTCAGTGGCAGTTCCCCACAGTGGTGACCTCACTTTGGTCAGTGAAACTGCTTCGTCCACAAGCCCTGACCTAGGGAATCCTGGGCTGACTGCTGTGCCTGACCTCCTCACGGACGTGACTTTCCCTCCTGCACATAGTCACTAACTTCAGGCTTACTGATTCTGATATTTATCACTGTAGCAGAGATTCTCATGTGGATATTTATCCAGCTTCTTAAATTCTAGAGATTTAATGCTCTGTGGGAGAAGAACGGCTCATAACATGAAAGAAAATGCAAACTGTTTTTGCAAGGAATTCTTCCTGTGTTCCCTGTGAATACTACCCATGCTGCTTTCAGAAATATGCCCATTGTTAGCAGTGCCATTATGATGCATTTCACAGGAACTTGGAAGGCTGGAACAGAAGTTGTTACACATTTTAGGAATGTTAGTAGAGTAATATCTTTTTTCCCCACAGAACAATTATGTCTTTGGAAGCGTCAGTTTGATCAAACCTCTGGCACAGTGATAATTATTGTTTTGTGCTGACAACTTTATAGAATATTTATATGCTTTTCTGTTAATATTTGATCAACTGTTTTAAATTTTTTTAGCATGGCACTTTGTTTCCAGATTTTGTTTGGCTATGTCTGAAACAAAATGCTTTGTTATAGGTCTGGAATTCATTCAATTGTGTCTTGGACATCTTGCACTAAATAAATATAATCTTACGACTCTGCAGGCCTCCAAAGCCACAGTTCTAAATCACCTCATACACTTCAACAAAAGCAACTTTTACAGATGTCAGAGTAGAGTGGCAATCTTAGCTATACAGTACCAATAAGAATGTGTTAAGCAGGTTTTGTTGTTTTTTCCCATGTGTAGCATCCTTGAAACTGACATCTATTTCTGACTGAATAGATGACAGCATGAAATTCAATTACAGCAAACAGTCTCAGTCATTACACCTGTCTGCTTCCAGAGAAAAGTATTTGTAAATTGTTTTTTATCCTTCTGTTCCCTAAAACCTGTGTCTGTAATTGACACTTGCCAGCAGAGATGACTGGAGACAGAAGGAGAACATAATGTGTCTGAGTATCCCACCAGGGAAAAGAGTATCCTCATCTTTGGGGAGTTTTGTGGTGTTTTGTTTTCTTTAATGAAGAATAATATCTGTGTGCCAAGGATTTACTGCAAGGCTGGTGGCAGATGTTTCTCTTAAAAAAAAATAGAAGTTATGAAAGATGAATCGCGGAAGAACACAGGACAAAAGAAAAAACTAATTAACATAAAAATATTTCTTCTGCAAAGGAAAACATATGCTTCAGGAGAAGAAAAGCCTCTTTCTGTTATTTGTAAGGCTGGTTTGTTACTCTAACACATTTGTAAGAATCAGGTTTGTGCCTGACATGTCAAAACTTATTCACAAAACAAGAGTTGTGGATATCTTGGGAGATGATGTTGTCACTTGTTACACAACTCAGCATCCGTTCAGCACTGATTGATGCCCAAGTTGCCAGTTTTGGAAGAAATGAGATGCAGACATAACAGTAATATTTGTACCAATGTCAGGCAGAAGAAACAGGGGAGTTCATAGAATGGGTCTAGATGTAGACTGTGACCAGAAAAAAAATCACAACATGATAGACAAGCTGTCAGCCTGATCTTTCTAAATTGTTTCATTTCTTTCTGGTAGGTTCTTTTTCTTTCTTTTTATTGGTTTCTCGTCCCAGAATTTGGCCAGAGTAGATGGCATACAGAACTCATCCAGCTGCTGAGTTCTGAGTTTGATGAAGGAATTATCAAACCATTAAGTATTTTAAATGCATCACATATGTAAAAGATATGGACAATTAGTAAATCACTACACATTTGGCAATAATGCTATCTGAGCATAAGCTTTCTTAGAAATTTGCTAGTAATATTAGGGGAGATCAGAATGTATTTATTGTTGTTTTCCTCATGGGTCCCTTCCAACTCAACATATTCTATAATTCTATTTATTAATTGATGTACAAAAGTATTCTGGTAACTACTGCATCTGTTCTCTCTGTAGACCAGCAAGATCTTTGAGAGTTTCTCAACCACAAAAGTAATGGCAAAAAATGTAATGGAGTATTTGCAGTCAAGTATTATTTGACTACCTTGCCTGTTACCACGTACTCATGACATCCCCAAGTGGCTCAGAGCACTGTGTGTGCCTCTGCCCATGGCTGACCCAGCACTCTAAGCACACTGTCTTATATTTATGAGCCGGAAAGTAAAGTGTGTCGGTGAGGAAGTTAAAATGGTTTCTCTGTAGGATATTGTTAGTGTAAAATATCTGATTTATTTGGGTCTTTTTTTGAATGCGGCAGCTTGTAAACACAGTGGGGAATTTCTCTGCCATTGATCCAAAGCAATGGGTACTAATGGCATAATACAGTGGTACTCAATAACCTTTTATCATGGGCTGCTTTGTCATGTGGAGGCTTAACTGAGGGGAGAGAAGTACACTGTAACAAAACAGAAAATCTTGTGAATTTCTATCAATACACTCATCTTGAGAGCCATCGTAATCTTTTCTGTTATCTTTTTGCATGAATTTTTACATAGAATAACATGAAAATTATTGTGCATATCAGTGTAAACATGAAGTGAAATGTAAGCCTTTTTTTTTCCAAGCATTCCAAGGACAAGCTGTGTCAGCTTTCTATCATAACTTTAGTAACACTCAAGTGAGTGGCATGTTACAGTGCTCTGAAATTTTTAATTATTTTAATAATAAATATAATAAACAGTTTATATAGGTTTTTTTTCTGACAAAAAGCTTTTGTATCTTTCTAAGAAACAGAATATATAAATTAGGCAAATATCTATACAGTAAAGTGTTAAAATTTGCCCAGTACCTGCAAATCCTTGTCAAGGGTTTTAGATCACTTTTATGTACATCAGACAGCTCCACAGAAGTAAGGAAGGGCATGCATCCTGAGGCACCCTGTGTCAGACCAGCACAAAAACCAGTGTGGTGCCACATGCTGACACCCAGACCCCTGACAGCAGTAGCTGCAATTCCTCAAGGTGTCTGATCTGTCTTCCACTCCTATTTAGCCATTTCAGCAATTCTGATGCCTAAGGTTCCCTTGAGAGCAAACCAGAACATAGTTTGAGGCCAGGTTATGACTTCACTTACGCTCTTTCTCTTGGGAGCAAATCGGTGCAAAAGCCAGTGCAGAAGGGCTCCCTTTGGGCAATCTGGGTGCAGGGCTGTAATGGAGTATGGGGAGCTTTGTATTCTTTTCCTAAACAACTGAGAGCTAAGAGCAGTATAATTTTCTGCTGCTATTTTTGTATATATACACTTGGGTTCATTTTACATTTGTTATTGGTAAAATGCCAGATTCCAGTGTCACCTAAAATAGATATAGAGTCAAAGCTACTCTCTATCAAAAGATTTCTGCCGAAAAAGGAGCCAGCAAAGACATCTTAAAAAGAGATAACAGAGTAGGTTATAACCATTGGGATACTGATATCCCTGTTTTTCTATACTTTGCTTCTGTTAGCAATGTCCCCTTCAAGATGAATACTCAAAACACCCCTCAACTGCTGTAGAACACTTGCAGAGAAGTGTAAATGCTTTATGTAATGATGTAAAATTTATATTGGGCCCTAAGATACACCTTTACAGGGATGTAAAATTGATCTCATTGCTGCTGTATAAAGAGCTGGTGGTTTTGAATGATTCTTACGTATCCTCATGATATGAAAATGAAACAGGGCAAAAGCCAAGAGGTTTTGTCCTTTAGGAAGTGCTGTAAAGTGCACAGAAAGGGCACTTTAAAAGTGACAGTGTTATTGTTGACTTCAGCAAGTACAAGAGGAAGCTCCAATTGACTTCAGCGCATTATTGCTGTTGTAAGATAAGGAAATAAACAAAAAAGTTAAGGAAATCTGATAGGTCATTCATTCTTCAGTATTTGTATGACAAATCATGAAAATGAAGTTGCAAACATAGATTTGGTAGCATTTGTTTATATAGAATTTAGTCCTGCACAAGGATCATTTACTGACGGTCATTTATGAAATTATCTGTACACAGTATGACTGCAGGATTGAAAATCTTATTTCTAAGGATTTTAAATAGCTTGTTTCATACATGTAAACTACTAAAAACCCAGAATACTGCTTCTAGAGACACTTTTTTAAAGTATCAAATTAAAAGTCTCCATGACTGATGCTGTTGATGGAATTGAGACACATTCAAGATTCAGGACTTTAAGAAATCACTGTGAAATTAATAGGTATGTTTCTTTTGCTGAATTATCTTTTTTCAATAAGAAGATATTTACAGCTGATTTTGTACTAGCAGTTGGTACATTATTTCTAATTCCTCTTATATGTGAAAGTCCAGCTTTATATATTTTAATTTTTCAGGTTTTATTGGGGTTTTTTTGTTTGGCATTTTTGTTTGGTTTTGGGTTTTGCTTGGTTGGGGGTTTTTTGGTTTTGCTTTGTTTTTTGGGGTTGTTATTCTGATACACCTCTCTTTGTCTTCTGGAAAGCACACTGTGGATCAAGGAAGATGTTAGTCTTGAGAACCAGAGAATAGCTAAGAATAGAGATTAAAGGCATGAGCAACATGATAACATTTTCAGAGCACTCTGGACTAAAAGTAGTGCTTTCCAAAACAATTGTGAGTTTTCTATACCTTAATATTTTAACATATTAATAACGTACCATATGCTTGGTTTGGCAGTATGGATGTAACACATCAGTCTACCAGATGCAATATTCTCTCTGGAACAGAATATATCCTTGGAATATCCTGCTCTTTTAGTCACCTCAGTTTTAACTTTTTCTATAACTTGATCTGAAAATGATGACCAGCTTGAAATCTATATAACTTGAAGGCTTTATCAGTAAAACCCAGCACAGTTATATTTCTCTGTGGCTGTGATGTTGAAACCTGGGGAAAATCAATTTTTCCTTTTGCTGAATGGTATATTTGAAGCATTTAAAAAAGGTGAATGAGTGTGTTGAGGGCCTGTCATTCTCAAAGTACTTTCTTATGCAGCGTGTGTAGGTACATCTGCCTGTTAGCCCTGAGAGGCTGTGTGTGTTTGATGCATTGGATGTTGTGTCAGCAGGAAGGAGAAAAAGAAGAGATGAGGTATATCAGAAAGAAAGTTGATAGCAAATGGTGTTTTGAACAGCCCATATCCCCCCGCGTAATATATTATGGAAATAATGATTCTGTCAAGTGATGCGTCTTTGTAACCTGAAGTGATACAGTGGGGATTATGCATGCTCAAGTCATTCAGGACTGGGTACTAAGTTGTCTAGAAATTCTGTAAGAAGTGTTTCTGTCATGAAAGACTTCGTTAGAGATGCAGTGGGAAGTAGATTACTGAAAGAAAAAACCCTGAAGTACTTTTATATTATTATTTTTATTGCTTTAGCTAGAAATGGGAATAAAAGTCTTATTTTAGTCCTGTTTTTATAATTTATCTATTTTTTATAATTTAATACCCTAATTTATCTTGTATTTAAGGATGAGTTATATTTTCAAGCTTGCTCAAAGATACTTGTTTCAAACCCATAAAAAGTTGTTAATTAATTAACATACACAGGCAATGAGAAATTGGCTAAAGGGTTAAAACGAGGTGTCAGGAAGCTGAAAAAAATAAAACATGAATGCAAAACCATCTGTAAGAAAAACACAGAGAGAATACAGAGGAAATTATTTTACTAGCATAAAGAACAAAATGCTTCTGACCTGTACACTCTCATTAAGCACAGATCAAGAAATGCAGCCCACAAGGCGGGACAAAGATAGCCTACCCTCTCATGTCAATAGATTGGCTTGCGTGGCTGCTCTAGTTTGAAGAGATTTCCATGCAGTGACAACAACCTGGTGTTCCTTGCCAAAGGAGGATATTTGGCTTCAGTCAATGTAATGACTCCCTTCTTCCCATGACACACGTGGGAACACAGAATAAGGTTAGGTAGCATACTGCATTTTAGGCACCTCATGTGGTGTGGAAATTGTATGCAACATAATTATCGTCAGAGCTGCTAGCACGCAGTCTGTAGGGTTGGACTTGCTCTTCTTCCTCATGTGGTTCTTCTAACAATGAAAGGTAGCACAACTTTTTTAGCTTTTGAGGGGGGGAAAACCCCAAACAAAAACAAACAAACAACACCCCACCCACTTGAAACCCAAATCAAAGCAAACCAAAACCATCTCTTCCTCTGACCATTCTTGAATGAAAAGAATATTAGTTGACAAGAAATATGAGTGCATTTATTTAAGAGTTTTGAATGCTGTCTGGCAACGTTGATAAATCACTGGGATTTTAGTTTGAAAGGAAATCCTTTAAGCATGGAATATACCTGTTTGTGACATAGTTTGTAGGGGTATTAAGTAGGAATCTCGCATAGTGTGTTTCATTTCCCCAACTAAAATCTTCCCCCTTTCTCTATTCCTCCTCCTTTGCATTGCTGTTCCTTCCCCTCATACACAGAGTTAACTAATACCAAAGGAAACAAGTTCATTTTGCTTCACTGCTTTAAAAAAAAAAAGAATTCTATGGCCAATGGAATGAAAAAATTTGATAAGCAAAACCAAAAAGCAGCAAACGTGGAGAACAAATTTCAGTGACCTAGGTAATACAAAATTGTTCCATGATAAGTACAAACATTAACAATTTTGGACATGTAAAAATGTGAGATTAGCAATTTGAAAAACATTTATCTGGATGAGATAGAATATTATACATGAAAAATAATGACCTCTCTGAAATTCATTCAGGATGCAGAGGTACCATTTAGACAAAGAAGACAACTAGTTAATCATGGCAAAGAAAACTAGGCAGAAAATTAGTTTGCTGCATTCCAGAGTCCTAGCCATGAAATTGAATATATTTCACTAATTAAAGAGTGAAAATACTCTAAGCTTTTAGAATGAAAATGCAAGGAGAATGAAAGAGAGCGATTCTGGCTTTGTGCAGCAACCCATGGTGTTTGTCTGATACAATTTTATTATTTTATCAATTAGGCAGGCTAGATTAAGAGATCTTCAACTTTGATTATATTGATTATATACAAAATAATAGTTCATAATGAAAATTGTCATGCATGGCTTCAATCCCTAATTTTCATGGATTCTTGGAGCCTCTAATGAAATGTAAACAAATTTAATTTAAAAACCTACATGCACATACATGTTGTATTTTTTTTTAAACCTAGAAATTTCAAAGTTACAGTAAAAAGCTAACAATCCAATTTTAATTTTTTAGAAGATTATTTTTTTGATTGTGCTGTAGGTATTTTAATTTTATCATTATGTTTTTATACTTAATGACGAAGGAGTGTGCATTTTAGACGTTTGATGTTATTTAAAAAAACTAGAGAAAGTGAAGATCACCTTGATGCTTGAGATAAGAATTGTGTTTTATCTGTAGACTGTACATAATTTTACAAAGTGAAAGCTTTATATGCAGTTCTGAAATAAGGTGGGGGTTTTTTACCTAGAAGAAGATTTAAAATTTTCAGAATTTTTTTTAAACAGATACTTCAGTAAGGAATCAGTGCTAGATTCTATGCTTAAAAAAAAATTACATATTTTTTCTCTAATTTAATATATTTAATATTATCTCTAGTATATTATTTCTAATAAATTTATCTCAGACACCTTCCCTGTGTGTGAGTCTTCTCTGAGGCCAAGTCCTTGTACTTGTAAATGTTATTTCGCTTTTAACTTCAGGGGGCTGAGGGTCAGGTCCTCTCTTTCTTTATCTTTTGCATGAGCAAAATTGATTTCCATTAAACTGAATGAGAACAAGATCAAGTTCTGCATGGTCCCAATAACATAGTTGTTTTTCAAAGTGCTATAGTTTTACAGGATTTCTGTTCTATATTCAGTGTGTGTGTTTGAGGAAAACTGTGATGTTTGGCCTCCTTTGCTGTTGCACATCAGCAAAATATCTGTCTTTTTCATTAAACATGGGATAAGCTGATAAAGTAAGTTACTTTTCAGTCTCTCACATTTTATTACATTCTCTCTTAAACATTTTTATAGGAGAATCAATGGCTCTATAATGCTTGTATATTGGTTTGGGGTTTTTTTTTAGTTTCGAAAGGTCCTTTTTAGTGGGTGATGTTTATTAGGAAACTTGGTGTGTATGTGTGCATGCATGAAGTGTGCATGTGTTTATGTCTCTGAAGACTGAGGTGAAGGAAGACAGTGTCCCTTTTGTTTCATAAGATCTACTTCTTAAATTGTCTTGCACTTCCAAAAAAGCAGAGAACAAATATGGAAACTTCATCTCTAAAGAGAGAATGTCCTCGAAAGGTTTCAACAAATGAAAAAGAGTGGGCTTAGTCTCCTAACGAAGCTGTTTTTGTCAGCAAGTCATGTCGTAATCAAATAACGTGAGAGATTATTTTTAAGCAGAATTGGAGTCAGTCATATCAAATCAGACTAAAATGTGATTTTGTTTCTAAAACATTATTTTTCTTTTTATGTGCATTTCAGAAACACATGCAATAAATATTTAGACTCTTAATTTACTACACATCAATCTAAAAATCTGATTTTCTCTCATCATCAGAATTAATATGCTTAATTGTTTTTCCTATCCCATCAATCTCAGTTTTGCACTAGCTTGAACAATGACATTCTTTGCTGTTTGCACTTTAGTTCAATTTTTATTCTAAGTTTATGAACAGTAATAGGGTCCTACTTGAATATTCATTAGCTTCGAATTGTGAGCTATGAAAAGGTGCTTTTTTTTACCTTAATGAAAGTGGCTTAGCATGGGGTGGATCAGTAATGACATTTGATTTTAGGCATCCAACAAATTTGCTTTTTATTTATTGACACATCTTGTCCAAACAGCTCCCTCGCAAGTTAGTGGAGTAATGAAAGAAAGAGTGCTGCAGAGGAGCGTGGAGCTTTCCTGGCAGGAACCAGAACATCCCAATGGAGTCATTACTGAATATGAAATCAAGTATTATGAGAAAGTAAGTGCTAAGATTATCTGTAATGTGCAACAATGTGCTGTTCGCTTTATGTTGGCTTGCTGCGTTGTGGAACAGTGTTAAAGTAATCAGCTATCAATTACCCTGTCTCTCCAAAGTCAGGGATTTTGCTTGTTTTTAATAACTAGCTAAATCCTGCCATTATTATTGCTATCATATGTCTCATATATTGTATTTTGGCATATTAAAAAATAAATGTACAGCCTTTTTTTCCTTTTTTTTTAAATTGTTAGGTTGTATTTGGATATTTTACCATTATATTGTTGTTTTCCTATCTCTTCTACATTGTGTTTGAAGCTTGTTTCATTTCCTCCTGTATCGATGTAATTCTAGTCTTGAGATTGTGTATCAAGTACAACTCCTGACTGCATTTCGCATTTCCTTATGAGCTCTGCAGCTTCTACTTAATGTCTGAAACTTTCCAAAACACTTCCTACACTTTCAGCACATAAATATTCCTTATTTGTCCTTTTAAAAAGCATACTGAAATTTATTTTTCACTTCTTGTCTCAACACAATTATGAGTTGAAGGCTCCTTTACAACAGTAGATGAAGTGATCTCTGTTTCTGGTAGGGTGAAATTGCAATCTTACTGATGTCAGTCAGAGTTTTGCCATTCATTTCAGCGTGTCCAGGGCTTCATTCATGATAACTTTGAAGTACTGCAGAATAAAAAAATTCTGACAACCGTAAGCTGGATGAAAGCAGAGTGAAGGCAGGTTGTGCAGCACTGTGTTTGTGATGGGACCCAGGCTAAGTGTGGTTCCTCCAGATTCCCTGGGAAATTGACTGCATAACGTAACATACTCCTAATTTTTATAAAGCATTCTGTGAAAAACAAAGAAAGAATTATAATTAAAAGAAATTAATAAAGGTGCTCTTTTGTGATCACACATGAAGACATTTCTGCAAGCAAGGTAACAGTATCCCTATATCAAAAAGACCATGTCATCTTATTAGGTAACACAGAATTAGGTAAATTCAGACCAGATTGGATCTAATATCAAGTGTCATATTTAATCTTCAGTGCTGAATTACACAAATATACTTACCAAAGGATCTTTATATGATTTGGGAAAGGAATAAATGTTTATTTGTTGATGCTAACTTCCAGCTTAAGTTGTTCACACTAATGATTCTTATAATAAAATGCAGCAGATATGTACAGATAGCTAAACAATTCTTTAAAAAAAATTTACTAATTTTAGCAGATAATTTTTGTTCCTCCAGCATGTATGTCTACATACACAAAGTCCAAATATTTCTTCAAATTTGCATGTTTACTAAAGACAAAACTGTCCTCTGCACCAAGAAAAAAAAAAGGAAAGAAATTGCAAACCAAAAACCTTGGATTTTTTTTTAATATGCAGAACAGTTTCTAACCTGTTCAAATAAAATAAATAATTTAAATGGGTAGTATAAAATGACAGAGAATGACCAAGATACTCAGCTTTTCATATAATGATACTTATTGGAATGTGGCTTTTATTATTTTCCCTATATGTTCATGTTACTTTAAATAACCAGCAGAATTTCATTGCCGGTTTTCTAGGTTTACAAAGAGAAGAACTGATGTTAACATTCTCTTGTAATGGAAGGAAATCTCCCAGTATTATACTTACTACAGTGAAATTAATAAAAGACAATAAAAAGCTCATTCTAACAGTCACAGATAAACAGGACTATATATCTTTAACTGAGACAATTTTTGCACGAATTCTTAAATACTTGCCTTCCTTCCAAAATAACGCAGTTCAGCTTTAAAGGTACTTCATAATCTTCTTGCTCAGAACGAGAGAGGCCATTTAAGTTTTGTTCCACTAGTTTAAAAGAAAAGAAAAAAACCAAAAAGGATCTGAACTTTCAGCTCCTTTTAGAGCCAAATTAAATCAAACATTTTTGCCGTTCTGAAATACTCCGATAAGTGTTTTTTTCACCTCTCACTTCTGGCTAGGTCTGGAGTGGAAACTGCCTGAAATCTCCAAAGTAAGCCTGTCCTGTGAGATTTCTAGCACAGGTTATTTTTATTTCTTTGCTATTTATTTGTTTTTGAATACAAGTACTGTTGGCAATTCAAATAAGCCTCGTTTATGCATCAAAACCCAAACTGAAATTCCACTGTGGCTTACAGTCCTGAACCTGACTGTTTATGTTTTCCTTACACTTGTTTCTCGTCTCTCAAACATTCCTGTTCTTTCTCACATGCCAACATACAGTCTGCCATGGCCATCACTTACAGATGATTTAAATCCTCTTGGAGAAGATATGGAAAATTGTTGCGGACTGAGACGGGGGGCTTGCTCAAATAACAGACTGGGCAAGAACCAGGAGAATCCCTTACTGAATCTCAGGAAAGAAGTCCTGTATGTTCTGTATAGCCCTGTATTTCAGCAAAAGCCTTTGCTGCTTTACTGGCTGTGAAGGGGAAGGTTCTCTGTCATTTTTAGCTGGTGCAGTATTATTGAAATGAGTTACAGATTTATTCCTTCCCTCTGTATCCGTCTCATTAGCACTGCTGCGTACGGCTCATGCTTCTCTGGTCATGTGGTGCATTCAGATGGTTGGTTAATTCATCTCTTCTGCCCTTCAAATCAGGGTTGCATCTGCCACCAAAAATCAACAGGGCTTCACATATCTATGCTGAAAGATAATCTGTGTCAGTAAATGTGATGAATAAGTAGAGCTTTTTGAATACTCTAATGATCTGTGATACAGCTTTTGTACTATTTGAAAGTGAGTTATTACTCATAGGGTTTGTAATCTTAGAGCTTCAAATTTGTGGAGTGTCATACTGAGCTTCTTTCCCTGGGTTCCTCTTTATGCCATAGAGTCTAAAACTGAGAAAAGACTAAAAGCCAGAGAAAAAAAATCTAAAGTGAAAACTGAGTTAATGACCTCAGGAATTATGCAAAATCCATCCAGCTATACATTGGCAATATTGTATTTTTTAGAGGTGTTGGAAGGGTATAATTTCAAAGTAATTATGTCAGTCAGAGTTTTGCCATCCATTTCACAATGTCTAGGACTTCCTTCATCATAACTTTAAAGTACTCCAGAAAGAAAAAAATTCTGACAGCTATAAACTGAGTTAATGCAGAATGAAGGCAGGTTGCGTAGCTATATGTTTGTCATGTTCTGAAAAATTTCCCTGCCCTTGAACTGTTTAGACCCCACAGATTCCCCTGGAAAGCTGTGGCTGAATTATTTCTCATAAAAATTTCACAAAATTTAATCAGAGCCAAAAAAGCAATTGTTTTTTGTTTGGTTGTTTTATGAGTAACAACATGAGCATCCCATTTGAATTTTATGTTACACTTAGAGCTCTTCATTGCATTGACAATGTTTTGTAATACTCCACAGAGTATGCTTTATTTTTGTTGTTGGGGGAAAAGAGCATTCAGCAAATTGAAATAAATTGAAATAAACTACCCAGGCTGTCAGTTGCTGTTGTGCAATCATGATAAAATCTGATCTGTAAATGTCATTTAATCTTTTGTCTTATTGTTTCCAGGACCAAAGGGAGAGGACCTATTCAACAGTGAAAACCAAGTCCACTTCAGCTTCTATTAACAACCTAAAGCCAGGAACAGTGTATGTTTTCCAGATTCGTGCTTTTACTGCTGCTGGCTATGGAAATTACAGCCCCAGACTGGATGTTGCCACACTGGAAGAAGCCACAGGTAAGCAATTAGGTTTACAGGAAAATTAACCCTTTCTGTAGATGTAGTAAGTAAAGCAAGAAATGAGAGAGTCGTAAGCAATATAATTACAATTAGAAAGAATTAAGTTCTACAAGAAGATGGATTTTTGTCATTGTGTTTTGAAGGATGAGCTTCCATAATTTGTTTTAACATAGAACTGAAAATGAGTCTTACGATTGCCTGGGGGAGATTTGTAACATATTAAGTTCTTTTCCTCTGCTGTCCTTCTAACACACAAAGACTTTTTTTTTTTCAATTCAAATGCACACTTATTTTTCCTCGCAAAAGAAGTGAATAGTGATAAGCTGAATAACTCAACTAGAGTCTTCTGTAACTGGGGAGAGGAAAGAAGGAGGAGATTTCAACCCCCAGAGGCTTCTCCAGGTTATTTCTTCCATTTGATTTCCTGAAAAAAAACCCCAACTTGATAGTTTTGTTTATGTACATGTCTTGTTTAAGCTGTAAGTCCATCTTTAGAATATTTTGAATTCAGTTTTCAACTTGGTTTAGTAAAGAAACAGGAGTCTCAAAGATACTAGGTTTCTCTAAGGCTCATGTAATAAGTTGTAAGTTGTGTAACAAAAAAACCTCCATCCTCTCAAGACCCCTCACAATGGAAGTATGAAGCTGAAGTGCAACCTGTCTTTATAGAGTACACCAGAAAATCTCACTGTGACATCTCAGCAGAGGGATAAAATTTTGGGGGCTTTCTTACTCTTTCCTTGATGCTAAAACTAATCTTATACCCTTATTTGTCTAAAAATCAGACTGGTACCTTTCTTACTCACCAATAGAGATACGTGCGTGCACATTTAGAGAAAATCTTCCATATTTTGCATCTTCAGAAAGAAACTTTCTCATCAGTGAGACCTGGCAGCCGTGAGCCCATTCACAGGAACCGCATACCTGGCAGCTCCACCACTCTGTTGCAGACCCAAATTTGGCTACCCTGTTTTGGAACATGTGCCCCAGGTTGACCTGCCTGACAGCAGGTCGGCCAGATTTGGAGCTGGGAATAAGGGAATGCATAGCCTATGAGTTCAAAGGGTATGGATGCCATACCCTCTCTGCACCCTAAGCAGCAGTCCATGCGCTGTATCTAAAGTGCAGACCACATTATTGCATCCTATTAATTGCAGCCAGGTGTCACCTGAACAACTTGTGGTTATTCTTAAAACACAGTAGTTAGGTCTTGATTCCTCCTTAGTTCCACACAGAATGTAAGAAACTATAAATAATGAATAATACTACATATCTAATTGACATAATTGAAACAGTAATTATCATAATAGCAGCAGTAAGATGTTATTACTAATATTATTAGCTCTGTGTCTAACAGCACACTTCCCATCCGTAGGAAGAGTCAGTAGCAGAATCCCCATTTTGCAGAATGGGAACCTGAGGTACAGCCAGAAGTAATTTCTTATTTTGAATAGTTTTTTGGAAAACAAATTAGAAGTCTGTCATAATCTGTCATAAATTTCTGCTAATTAGCTAATTTTTTGTCCATAGTGGTTTAAAAATAATACATTAAAATGTTTCCCCAACATTTCCTTAATTATCAGAGTGGTTTTTTTACATACGGAATGTAAGCATACTGGTAGCAGCTAGGATTAGCAAAGATAATTTCAAAGATAAACAGTTTTGACTGCAGTTTGGTTAACATATGGGAGATTAGTAAATCCTATAATAAATGCATCACTGACCACTCTGCTGTACTCTTTTTGATTCAGATGATGAAAAAATGCACATAAACCAGAAAGATGCTTGGCCAGGATGCACAGCAGTTTTTTTCTTGTCACAGGCCAGCTTTGTGCTTTGAGAAGCCATGTAAAATGTCCTGTTTTCATTAAGGAAAATTTTAAAAGTAGCATATTTTCCTTTATCGTCAGACAACATTATAAAATTTAAGCCCCAGCAAGGATAAGCATCCACAATTTCCTGTATATAGTTTGCAGAAATAATTAAAATGTTGGTAAAAAATGGTAAATTCCCTTAAACTCTTCTAAAATTGTTTTACACAAAAGTATTTTTTTCTTGTATTTTTTTTATAGTTTCATCAAAACTTATAGACTAATCAAATTAGTCTTTTGTTAACATTTCAAAGGAAGGCCTTTATTGGGCTGTTTTTAGGAAATATACCTCAAGGGAAGTACCATACAGATGAACACTAAACCAGTATTATGCTACAATTTAGGGACACTGGCTTCTCATTATTCCAGTGAATTTCTGGAATGCAGAATTTTAATGCAGCTTTTAAAACTGTCAAAGTATTTTAAGAAAAAAAATACATGCATATATATATTTATGTAAGAAAATATATAATGGTCATCACAGTCAGAAAATCATGTTGCCTATCTGGATTTCTCCTGGCACTTCCACTGGTTGTCACTGTTTGTTTGGTGCAATTAATTAAGTAGATTTTTGTATCATGCCCCATTTTCTGAATTATGATAGAAACTCTATAGCCACTTTTCAATATTCGAGGAACTATATCCATTATATCACCTGATATGTAAAATATACATATATTATACCTGTATGGGGTCATAGAATACATGTTGGGTATTGCATAGATATTTATGTAAAAATTTTAAAATTATGAAGTAAACATGCTTTATAAAGGCAGAATATTTCTATTCTACACTGTGTTTGCCACAGATCAAGTCAGTGACTCTAGTCATTGTGTTTTTTTGTTGGCTGGTTATTGGAAACAGAAATCCCTCTGGAAAAACACACAAGCGCATAAAACATCACTTAAGTGTCAGTTCTATCTCTTGGTTCACTGAAGTATTTAGAAGTCACGTAAAGTGACTTGTAGCCAGTGGACCTAAAGGTGATCCTCTGCTTTTTGTAACTGAAGCAGATTTTTTCACTTATAGAATCGCAGAATCAATTAGGTTGGAAAAGATCTCTGAGATCATTGAGTCCAATCTTTGACTTTGTTACAGCTCTCACTGTTTAAGTAGAAGCACTTGACACAAACTGGAATGAAGAAGTATTTGCTTTTTCCTTTTTCCATGAATCAGTTTAAATCAAACAAGATTAAAGCAATATGCATGTGTAAAAATTATTTCTAAAGTCTGAAATACCAATATTACAATTTTTTATAATTTACAAATTATATATAAACATTGTGCATAGAGCACAATATTTAAGAAAGTAGTAACTGGCATACATGGATCCAGTTATCGTTGAAGCTTTCATGGTGGACCTCACCAGAAATTCTTTTCCAGAATTTATGCATTTCAGGTTGCTTGTGTGAGAAAAGGTTGCTGGAGCAGCAGCACAGCATTTTCAGCTGATGCCTTTTCTTAAATCCTCCAGGATATTTAGATATCCATTCCCCATCCCTACAAACATGTATTTAAGAGGTGGTTTTAACTCCTTTAAATTAAGCACTGTGCACATCTCATAGCGGCAGATCAGGTACCCGCAGTAGCTGAATGCCCAAGCACCAGCTCGCTGCCTCACCCTCTGCGTCTGAGTTTAAGCAGAGGCAAGGTCTGGTGCTGATCCCCTGTAATCACTGTTATGCCACTGTGGTGGCATCACCAGTGACAGGTAGCCATTCCACGCACCCCATGAACGGATCTTCCACCCCTGCCAAATCATTCCTCTAAGAACACTCTAGCATCTTTACTTCTGCCAAACCACAGGGATCATTGCAGAAGCTGTATTCTGACTCACCCTACACTAACAGACTGAGTTCATCACACAGAAGAGAGAAGCAGAAGAGTACCTGAACAGAGGCAGATGTCTTAGACTGCTGTCACTGAATTTGTACCAGACTGTGCCCACAATCAAGCCCCATTTTTTTTTTTTAGAGATATAAAAATACATGATACATTGCATCCCACCTATCTTATCAGTTGGCCAGCGTACCATGTCCCCAACATTTTCCAGAGCCCAAGAAACATCCTCTGCTTGCTTCCAGAATGTGCCGGTACCCAAAATCTGTGAGGCAGTTACATAGTGCAACCCACTCACATATGTCAGCCTTTATGCACTCATCTTGGCTACTGGATTAGGTGACAGGCTGAGCTGGGGATTTTTCCAAACTTTCTTGGATGGATGAAGCTTCACACCCTGGCCATTGTGACAGGATGCTGCCTCTTCACTTCCAAGTGAGGCTTGCAGTGAAGTTCAAAGAGAGAAGGGAACAGTCTAAGGAAATGCTGTATTTTATAGAAATTTGACATTCTTTGGGATTGTCTGTTTTTATGGCCTAGTTATGTTGCAGGAACTGAGTTGTTTTACTTATACCCCTATGCTCTTGCGCAAGACAGTCATCACTGATTTCTTGAAAGTTCACAAGTGAGATATAGGCAAGCCTACAGTAGCATCTTACTGACCTGGCTATCCCAGAAAGTTATAGTTACTCAAAAATAAGCATTCACTCCTTTTATTTACCTTTTAAAGAGTAATATTGATAATGTGACCTTCCTCACCTGCATTAGATAGAATATAGAAAAGTTACTTAGGAACTAAAATTAGAGGAGTGTGTCTATGTATGCGTGTGTGTAATTTCCCTCAAGTGCAGATTATTCTAAATCTGTGTAGTATAATAAGGGGTTTGTTATTTTGAGGGGAAGTAGTTGGTACAGTTCAGTGTCAGTGACAAATCATGTTGATTGGCTCACTTCTCCCAAGAAAGGACTGGTTTATTTGTTTCTATGGAAGACACAGAAGTCTGCAACAGGAATCCAGTTCTGTGGAATTCATAAAATCCTGGTGTAGACATTCCTGTTCAGTTACCACTATCAGTAGTTAGCCATATTATCATGCCATCTACAGTTTAGTTAATCAGCTATCGGTTTGGATTCCTTTTTTACTTCCTGTTCAGGACACTGGTTCAGAGATTCCTTTGGGAAATAGCCCTTAAAAACAAAAGGATCCAGGAAGGCTGGACATATTTTAGGAAGGAAATCTTAAAAGCGCAGAAGCAGGCTGTCCCTCTGTGCTGAAAGGTGAGCCAGTGGGGAAGAAAACTGGCATGGCTGAATAGGGAGTTTACAGCAGAACTCAGGGAAAAAGAGTTTATGACCTTTGGAAGAAAGGGGAAGGCTACTCAGGAAGAGTACAAGGATATCATTAGGTCATGCAGAGAGAAAATTAAGAAGGTGAAAGCTCAGCTAGAACTCAATCTGGCCACTGTTGTGAAAGATAATAAGTGTTTTTATAAATAAATTAACAACAAAAAGAGGGCCGAGGAAAATCTCCATCTTTTTTGGATGTAGAGAATGATTGGAACCAAGGATGAGGAAAAGGCTGAGGTCCCAGACAGGCCAATGTGACGCTCATCTACAAAAAGGGCTGAAAGGAGGATCTGGGGAACTTCAGGCCTGTCAGTCTGGCTTTGGTGCCAGGGAAGGTGACAGATCAGATCGTCTTGAATGCAATAACGTGGCACATACTGGACAAAAAAGGACCAGGCACAGTCAGCATGGGCTTAGAAAAGGCAGGTTCTTCTTGACCAACCTGATCTCCTTCTATTACCAAGTTACCTGCTTAGTGGATGTAGTCCACCTGGATTTCAGTAAAACTTTTGGTACTGACTCCCACAGTGTCCCTGGAGAGACTGGCAGGCCATGGCTTGGGTGGGTGCAGAACTTTGCTGGTGGTGCAGAACTGGCTGGATGGCTGGGCCCAGAGAGTGCTGGTGAATGGTGCTGCATCCAGTCAGTGGATGGTCACCCAGTACTGGGCCCAGTCCTGTTTAATGTCATAACTGATGATTAGAACAAGGGGATCGAGGGCACCCTCAGTAAGCTCACAGACGACACTAAGTGGGACAGGAGTGTTGATCTGCTGGAAGGTAGGAAAGCACAGTCTGAATTGATGGGCCAAGGCCAACTATATGTGGTTCAGTAAGGCAGAGTGTTGAGTCCTGCACATGGGTGACAACAACACCATGCAGCACTACAGGCTGGGGAAAGAGTGACTGGAAAGTGGCCAAGAGGAAAAGGAGCTGGGAGTGCTGATCAACACCCAGCAGAACGTGAGCCAGGTGACCAAGAAGGCCAGTGGCCTCCTGGCTTGTATCAGGAAGAGTGTCACCAGCAGGATCAAGGCAGTGATTGTTCCTCTGTATTTGGCACTGGTGAGGCCACACTAGTTCTGGGCCTCTCACTTTAAAGGGACACTGAGTTGCTGGAGAGTGTTCAGAGAAGGACAATGGAGCTGGTGGAGGGTCTGGAGCACAAATCTGATGAGGAGCAGCAAAGGGAGATGGGGTAGTTTAGCCTGGAGAAATGAAGGTTCAGGGATGACCTTATCACTCTCTACAACTGCCTTATTGTAAGGTGGGGGTCGGTCTCTTCTCCCAGGCAACCAGTGATTGATCAACATCAGTGCTTAATGTCTCATCCTCTATTCACTTCCTGGTTTAGGAAATCCTCACAAACCAGAACAGCTCCACAGAATTCAGTGGAGTAGTGCTTATTTAATGTGCCTGAGTACATGGCCACCCTTATTAGATGTCAGGCAAGCAGTGTATTTAACAAACCTCGAGGTTTCTCAGGCTAAGTTTTTACATCCTCAGTTTACTTTAGTGTGACATGTATACATTTGCATATATTAATAGAATTGGCATATCTGAATAAAAAGAGTGATAATGTGTAGATATTTTAGCATGTAAATTCTCCGAAGCATGGAGAATTCCATTTTGTATTAATGTGGAAGCACCTTGTTTTTGCTAACAGAAACAAATGGTAAGTAATAATAACCATTTACAATGATTAATAGCAGTAAGAGATTGAAATATGCAACCTAGGAAATCTGTGTTAATAGTGTTTCAGCTCAAACATTTTTCTTAAAGACACTATTTCCTTGGGAACTATCAAAGTCATATCAATGAATTTTAGAGGGGATGCTAGAAGCAGAGCTCTTCAGGGATTATTCTCCTACTGTCCTTCCTTACAGGGATATCCAGGTCTTCCATTTTAGGAGGGAATAAACAACTGAGCAAACCAGAAGGTAGCAAAGCAGTAGGAGGGAATGGAAGTGACTGATGGTAGTGGTGCTGGCTTTCAGCTAATGGCTGTACCACTTTGGCCAAGAAAATGCCAGCTTGGCTTCTTTTTATTCAGTGTGGACAATCATTAACTCATACAGCATTTAGTTGAATTTCCAATGGAGACCTTTCTTTAGACTAACTTTATCATTGTGATAGTTTCAGACAAAGGCAGTCTACAACAGTAGACAGTCTACAATTCAGGATGGTTGACTTAAATTTTTGCAGTCCTTTTGTAGGGATTAATTTTTAACTAATCTCAGCTCTGTCCTCTGTTTTTAGCCACAGCTGTTTCCAGTGAACAGAATCCTGTTATTATCATAGCTGTGGTTGCTGTGGCAGGAACTATCATCCTGGTCTTCATGGTGTTTGGATTCATCATCGGACGAAGGTATTGCATCTTTCATGGGCATAAGAACATCTCACCCCACTCTTGTGAACTCTTGAGACATAGTCTAACCTAAGATAGTAATTTGCAAAACTGAAACAGAAATAGTTCTTAGTAAGGACAGTTTTCATTTAAATCCCATTATCATTTATATGGTTTGTCCTCTTACTTTGGCAAGACACTTATATCAAGATGTTCTTTTTGTCCTATGTAAATGTGCTGTAAAAGAAACCCCTAACAGGTTCTTTACCTGTACTCCTCAAAGTCTCTCTTTCTGTTCAGTTTTCTCACATGGAGAAGTCTGACACTTTATCTGATCAGCCTTTAAATGACTTTACATTCAAGAAAAAGAGACACAGCAGTAAGTTGAAGAATAACCTCATGTAAAACAGTGTTCTACTTTCAAGTTCTTTAATCCTCTATTTCATCTGTAGAAGCTTTTCACTAGAACTAGGATTTTTTCTTCAGGACCTGTCCCAACTGGTATTTGATACAAAAGCCTTTTGATTGCAACTGTTCATGATTTATTTAAAACTCTGCTGTCAATAGAATTATAGGTGAAAGTTTCAAAGGGCCTACAGCAGTTAGTTGCTCAGTGCATGAAAATCCCAGCCTGCAAAACTGATTTTGTCAGGACTTTAGATGTGAAAAGTAAATCATTATTTACCGGTAAAGCTGCTGTTTTACTTTCTTTTCAGGCATTGTGGCTATAGCAAAGCGGATCAAGAAGGGGATGAAGAACTTTACTTTCATTGTAAGTGTTTTGCTTTTTTTTCCCGCCCTTTCAAAAATTTCCAATTACAAAAGTGTAGACAGTATAAAACAAGATTCCATGAAAGATAATGCCATAGGACATTCAAAAATGCAGTGTAAAGAGCAAGTGGGAAGTTAAACCCTGTAAAAATGTGACCTACAAAAAAGAATGCAGATTACAGTCAACATTACTCACACAGATGGTTTTATTTCTATACATGTCTATGATATACTGTCTTTTTCATTCTGCATTTTTGTTTTCTATTGGTTGCTTTGAATACATGTTTCACATTGTCCTAATGATCCCTCTGAGGTGCAGTATTCGAGAGACCTTTGCCTAAGTGACTATTTGATCTTTACCTCAGGCAAACTTCAGATTAAGAAAGTGTGAGTCACTGCATCACCCTAAAAATGAAGCTGGTCTATTCAAAAGCTGTTTTCTGCTACTGTGAATACAGTACCATCAATATTTGCAAAACAAAATGTCCTTAAAAAATGGAATATTTAATATGAAAAGGTCAGACACTTCACTACCATTCTGTGTTCTAGAATTACCTGCCTAGTTAAGAGTAGTACTTATGTCTGTCTTGTTATAGTCATGTCTGCCATCTGAACTTATACTAGAACCCTGGGAAAATTCAATAAAACACATCTTTCCTGGGTTAATGACAATTGAAAATTTAAGGGGAGAGAAATGTTTTAATTTCTTTTAGAATTAGTCATTAACTCAGGAAGTGTGGTAAATCTAAATTGCAAAATTAGTTTGAGCAACCATAATTGAAAAAAAATCACATAACAGAATTAAACTGTAGATAAGTTCTGACACAGCACTGTGCGTGGATTTCCAGTCTTCTCCCATACCTGATCCCTCTCATATCAGTACAACTTGGCATTTAGTCATGCTATGCTGTGTTTAGCCTTTGTTGTCTACCAAAAATCGCAGCTGTAGCTTAAATCCATCAGATTATTATGGGTTTTATGAAATCAAGAGAGTTTATCTTATTTTAGATATGTTAAAATCATGAGCTATTATCCAAAAGGAATGTCACACAGAGAACAAAGTAGCCACTAGCCATACATTCTTGGCATTTTCTCATTGCATTTCTCTTTAAATGAATAATTCTAGCCAAAGCTCCACTCAAAATCAGGTCGAGGTTCTGTTTTATCTTTGCCTGAAAAAATCAGGTGGAAATTGATCATGTTTCCTGAGTTTGGGTGTGTGCCTACCTAAATTGTTTAAACGCAGTGAGTGTCAATTTATGTAGTGACATCATTGCAGCTTTAGTCAATCAGTTCATAAACTGTGCAAGAAAAGTGGAAAATAATAATGAGATAAGAATTATTTATCATGCACTTTTCAGTGTAGTTGATTTTAAAGAATTTGTCAAAAATCTGATTTGACTTAGATGCTACTGTTCTGAGAGTGATGGATTTGAAATTTGCCTCTCATATAGTGCAATATAGGCTTTTCACATCTTCAGAAGAGCTACTGCTTGCACTTTTAAAATCCCCATTATGTCCTTGAAGGAAAAGATCCACTATGTATTCTTGTATGTCAGTATGTAAACAAAAGGAATATGCTAGCTAAATTATTTCTTTTCTTATCTTCATTATTGGTGACTTCTTTTTTTTTTGTTTCAGTGAAAGTGTAAATTAATTACTATGAAAGCTATTACTTAATAATTGATAATTGATCCAGAAATTGTGAGACTTTATAAGTGTTCATGTCCCTCATTTTACTTTAAGAAAACTGGTTATCTAGCAAATTAGTCTGAATATTAAGCATACACAGTCTTTCTTAAATAATGACACCAAATATAAGTCACTTTTTATCAAGCTAGTTTTTCATCGTCTCTTGATCATAGGTGCAGTATTTAATTTCATTTGACAGCCACGTACACAATGAGATGGAACCCAGTGCTGTGGTCACCAGCTTGGCCACAGAGCTGTGAACACCAGTTTGGTGGCCTTTTGCTCCATAACATCTAGACAATATTCTTCTGTGCTGAGGTACCAGGTTGGATTTTCAAAAACATAACTTACAACAAACACTTAGAACAAAAACTTAGAAGCAAACATTTTTTAAAGCAGATTTTAAAGCAGTGCATGTAATGGACAAACATATATTTCATTTCAGTTCCCTTCGTCTCTGTGTGACCTCAAGTGCTACACATGAAGATACAAGCACAGTGGAGGAGTTTAGTCAAGCAATTCAGATTTATATTTGGTTTCCTCCTCCCATTTTCATCTAACAATGTCTGCAAATGCAGGCCAGCATTATTTCACGTTGCTGTGCCAGGATAGCCTTGGCCTGTCAAAATGTTTTATGACAGCTTGAATAAAGAACCATCAGAGGCCCACTTGAGATTCGCAAGGTTACTTCCAATCCAGGCCCTTTATCACAAACACAAGAGAATGTCTCCTTCTCCATCTCCTTACCTAAAAGCACTATTACAGGAGGTCAACCTCCTGCTTGATTCTTATTTTCTCTAGTCATTTTTGGCTTTAAGAAATGAATATTTATAATTTAAGAAATTTGCAGCATACAATTTTCAATATAACTATGAGGACATCTATTTAAATACATGATATGACGGATAATAATATCTGGACAACATTTCAAATAATTTCCCTGGCTGTAAATTCATTATATTACTGAAAAATTTCTCTAGCTTGTTTTCCTTCTTATGATTTGTGGGTTTTGGCCATTAATACCATCTAAAACATAAATACACATGATTACTAAGCTATTTTTCAATATATATTCAAATTTAAAATATTTTAAGTTAAATTAAAAGAACACAAATCAATGGTTAATATTTTATGTTTTGTGTTGACTTTTGATCCTGTTCTTGTATATCAGTATATCAATTAGCAGAGGAACATTTTTGCATTTTCATACAGAGTTTTAATTCACTGATTTAATTAAAGCTCAAGAGTATAATCCTTGTGAGCAAATTTATTTCATAAAAATTGCTTAATTAATAGATTTCCAGGGTTGCTCCACTATCACTAGGAGTTTCTACTTAGACCAGAAGAGAAAAAAAATAATTTAACTGGAGCATCAGCAAACTAAAGGGAAAAAACTGCATGCTGGCCAGAGCACTGTGCTGCCTGAGTTGCATTAAATGTGCAGAAGGAATGGGCAAAAAACAAGTTGCTTAAGATTCACTTAGGTGCTTGAGAGGGGAGGTAACTGCCACAGAGCGCACTTTCCCTTCCTGTTCCTTTATAAGTTGACTACAAGTGTTTCTCATGTTCATATTATAGTGCAAGAAATATACCTAATTTCTAAGTGCTGTGAATAGTTGAGCATTGCCACAGTCTGCAAACAATATTATATTTAGTAGTTTAAGCAAATTGAAGGAGGTGGAGGAGCCTTTCACATCCCACTAGGAGATAGAAATAAATGACAAAATGCTGTTTACACATCCTGGGACAAGAGGATAAGCTGTCCTGACACAGAAAAGAAATGTTCACCTCCAATGCTGGTCTTATACCCTTTCCCCCACTTTGTTTTTACTCCCACTCAACACTTGCATTTTATTCCATGAAGCACTATTTAATATTTATTACTTCTTTCAGTTCAAGTGGAGATGCAGATGCTAGTGTTAGTCATTTTTAGAGATGGGATTGTGTACTTGTGTCAGCATGCTTGCAGATGATGCCTAAAACTAAGGTTGCCTCTCAGAGTGCCTCTGAGTCAGGCAGCTTGGAAACAGGTTCACTCTTCCAAGGAGCACTCTGCATAATGAAATTCCTGGGCTGACTGCACAATAAGTGCTTTTGCTTCATCACAGTCATGCTTTCTTACATCATTACAGTTAAATTTCCAGGCACCAAAACCTACATTGACCCTGAAACCTACGAGGACCCAAATAGAGCTGTCCATCAATTCGCCAAGGAGCTAGATGCCTCTTGTATTAAAATTGAGCGTGTGATTGGCGCAGGTAAGGCTGCTGTGGCTTCCTGATTCAACTGTTCCATTTAGCTGGGATCGAAACTCATACATCATAATGACAGGCAAATAATTATACCTCAAGTATAGAAGAACTTTTTGCATTTGCCAGAGTGGTTAAGAGCAATGAAGCTGCACTTGCTTCTAAAATGTAAAAACAAACAGGGGAAAAGCCCAACAAAAAAACCTCAAAACAAAACAAAAAACCCAAATAAATGAGTAAATTAAAAGTCTTGCTTGACATTGAAAGCTTATGGGTTTCTAATCATGTATCTGCTGTTAAAAATGGAATTGGGGGGAGTGGGCCAGTTGTCCTGCCTATTATTTACTGTCAGAGTAAAGGCATTATGCATTTGTGCAAATTCTGCTCGCTTGCCTTTTGCAAGAGGGCTTTTTGACCTCTGAAGCTTTGTTCAAATGAGTAAGGAAAACTGGCTGCAGCACAAAATCTTAAATAGAGACTAGGAAGATCTTGTTTCTCTATAACAAAATCTTCCCTTAGGCTGTTTTTCCTTCTAGCATTTTTCTTTTTGATATTTTATGAATACAAAAAGTTATTGTTTAACTTCTTATGACTGATTGCAATTGCACCAGCACTACATTGCTTTTCTTCCTCTTGAACTGTCTACCACCTACTTAAACCATGGTGTTCATGCTCTAAAAAGGCAGTTTCATTTGTTTGCATTAATAAGATATATGACATTTTTATTGCACTACTCCATGTAGTGAAATTAAGTTTCCATGAGTAAGAAAAATATCAAATACTTTGGATTCCTGGAGGAAATGTTCTTTTGCTTTCCTGTTGTTTTATACAAGTATTAGTAAAATACTTTTAAAATCACCCTGTAGTTTGGCACTGTAAATTACATACTGTGATATTATTTAAAAACAGAAAAAGAAATGTCTCTAAAATAAGCTATTTTACCTGGAAAAAAATCTTTATATTTAGAATTCACAACACCTTTTTAAAGTAACCTCACTCATGTTGAATCATGTCTTAATCAAGGAGTAGTAGTGTTGAAATTAACCACACTGCTGAGCAAATTATTCCTTCAGATGAGTAAGAGCATAAGAATCCAGCCCTTGCTAACTAGTAATTTTTGTGATGCTAGAACGGCAACATCTCTTCTAATAAATACACCATATGCAAGATTAGCATAGAAAAATTGCTGAGCTTTATTTTTTTCTGTGAGTTAAAAAGCTACCAGCATAGTAAGTTTAGAGCACTAAGATATATCCAGTTGGATTTTGCTAGTGCCTTCTGAGCAAAATGCTGAAAACACTTGAGCTGCAGAGTATACAGTGTAAAATGCATTTTCACTGTTACGACAAATTCCAGAATGTTAATTATTTTGTTGATTGCAAATGAATTTATTCTTGATTTTAATGAGTATAACCGATAGCAAACTAACGTGTGCCAGTAATCATTCTGAAGAAAGTTGATTAGAAGCGCAGTGGTGAAAGCATATTGTCTGTGGTGTTCAGCTATGGCTTTAACCTGTTGATGTAAGTAGCAAACAGGAGTGAAATGAAATGCCGTCCAGGAACAACAGAAATAAACAGACCCAAAGCAGCAGCTGAAACTCATACATCAAAGAAGAATACGGAATTTCTGCTAGTGATAGCACCAGAAAAGCCACTTAGCGATCTCAATATGCATCAGCAGTGCTGGCCACTTCAACTATTGAGTAGTGCCACGTCTCTCAGACACAAACAGGGTGCAAGTATGCTGGTGCTCAATTTGCATGAGGGATATGTGCTTTTCTTGCCAACATTTTCATTACCATCCCGCTGCGGCCACCTGTCAGATACAGAATATGGGGTCCACTATGTTAAGTTGTTCATACCAAACCTCCTTTGTTTTAGCCTCTGCTTTGTTGACATGCTGAGCTAGTGGCTGTGCAGCTGTGCAGTATTCCCACTCTTGTTGTCATATTTTCCAGTTTATTTTTGGATATCATTTCAGCTGAACATACTATTTTCTTGGGAATAAAAGTAGTTCATTGGCTAGCATCCTGGCTTGAAATGCATAACATAGAAGTTCAAGTTTCTGGTTTGCCCGAGTGTGCATGATCTGCCTTTGGAAATCAATCAAAATCAGATCACAGAGAACTGGAAAGGAGTTAAGCCATAGTGTCTCCTGTGCCAAGTATCCTAATTACCTGGCTCTGAAATATCACAGACACACAGACACACACTCTTATACTCACGTCTTGTTTTCGGCATGGAATGAAATAATTTTGAAAAGTATCGCTAAAGAAAATTGTTATCCTTTAGTAAGTTCTTGCAGCTAGAAGTTGTGAGTGAGGTGAGTGAATTCATTAATAGTCATCTCTGTTGCTAATGAAGTGAAGAAGGGAGGTTAAGGCACCAAGCTAGGGGCATGAGCAGCTAGTTCTTGTGAATGTAACAGCTATGCCCCATGGTGTTCTTCGCTCAGTGCCCAAGGATGGGTGAGGATAATGTGCAGGCTGGAACACTTGTCTGGTCAATTAGCTTATGTACAGCTCAGTATTAACGGAGGTATATGAAGCTGATTTGAGCTAACCTTCGTTCAGATAGCATAGTACGTGAGGGAGAGGAATTTCAGATTTGCAAAATGAGCTGTACTGAAAAGAGATTTGTCCAAACAAGTCAGTTGGAAATATTAAGGCATGGTCAAAGTTCTACCCTTCTGGCTGAAGAATTGTGAAGTCGAGATCCAGATTCTTTCTTTCTTTCTTTTTTTTTCTTTCTTTCTTTCTCTTTCTTTCTTTCTTTCTTTCTTTCTTTCTTTCTTTCTTTCTTTCTGCTGTTGGAGCTGTTAGGACAACAATAGTGTTTGAATACTGATAGTGTCATAAGCAAGACTTCTCAGAACACATCCATTAGGACACCTCAACGTCTATCTCTTCTAGCCCCATTTCCAGGCATACCTCTCTCCACTACCAGACAGACACCTTGCCAGTGTGTATGTCCACTTAAGTCCTGAGCCCACAAGGTTTCTCCCAAGAGGATTGTCTAATTAAACTCTACATAGGCATTGCCTAGTTCAGTAATGTTTTTTCAGCACTCATCCTAAAACATGTCTTATATGTAGGCGTGTCTGCATATTTGTGTTAATGTTAAAGCACTCCACAGGTATGCAGGACATAAATTTCTGACTTGATTTGATTTGGAGGAGGGACTTGGAACTATATCTCTCATACTCCAGATGAATTTGCAAAGTACCAGATTATTAAATACTGTGGCAATTAAACTTTCTCTTTTTAAAGAGATGTTCCCCTTCATGAAGTGTAAGATATGTTACTACCCTTCTATATATACAAGGAAAGTTTTCTTCCTGTCTGCAGAATTGGAGATCTCACTTTTGCTCTCTGCTGACACAGCTATGAGGCAAGGGACAGTTCTTAAATCTTTTATAATCTCGTTAATAGTGAGGTAGATATATTGCCATTCAGCTCCACATCTCACACGCTTTCATCCTCTTTCTTGTCTGAAGGAGTCAAGTTACTTCTCTTCCAAATTTTGTTGTTGAGGTTTTTTTTTTTTAATTCTTGCTGGCTATTTGCCCTGTTTTATCACAGGCTTCTTCAAGTTCCAATTGTCTGTTAGTTTAGAACCTGATAAAAACTTGCAGCATTTGCTTGTGTTTGTTTAACGTAACAAAATTGTTATAAGTCACACCTTTCATTTCATAATCTGCAAAGTAAATTATCCTGCTTAAAGGTAATAATGCAGTGCTTCATTTAACACCATAACGATGCTAATTTAAAAGCAGCTCTGCCAGAGCTGCGTTTTGAAAGAAAAAAGTGCATTGGTGCTAAAGAGAACAAGGAAGCCATGTAAAGCAGAATGACATTTTTATTCAGGAATGGTATCACTATATCGATAATAGTGTTTTCTTATGAGAACCACTTCATTTTTATTTCTCATTTTTGAAAAAATGCAAAGAATTGCTAACGAGTCTTTTAAAATATTCAAATAACAGTCTGACAATTGGCTTAACGTGTTTATTCCACAAGGGTCAATGATTCCTTTAAAGTGCGTGCCTAAATAATCCATTTGAAATATGAACATGTAAAATTTAAACACATACTTAGGTGGCTATTTGAGTCAAGGCCTGGAAAAAAGTATTCAGAGTATTTCAGCATAGTTCTACTTCATTTTAGGAGAGTTTGGTGAAGTGTGCAGTGGGCGTCTAAAGCTTCCTGGCAAGAGAGATGTTGCAGTAGCCATAAAAACTCTGAAAGTTGGCTACACAGAAAAGCAGAGGAGAGATTTCCTGTGTGAAGCAAGCATCATGGGACAGTTTGACCATCCCAACGTGGTTCACTTAGAAGGGGTCGTTACCAGAGGTAAGCAGCAGCTCAGTCTGTCAGTCAAATAACAACACGATGGCAGAAATTACTCTGGCTCACTCATGGTCAAAGATTCAAATTATAAACAGACTGCACACTCCTAATGGATTTTCTCCTGATGCGTAACTAACTAAAACAATACTTACTTTATGCTACAACCTGAGGAACAAAATTTAGATGCACGCATGATTAGAAGATGAAGTACTTTGAAACATATTATTTTTCTAGTTTCATTTAGCCTCAAAGACCATGCAGAGAGATAAGGTTTCTCATGTCCTTTCATATTATCTGAAGTGTCATTATTCCAGAGTCCTGTTCACGCAGCAGGAGTTAGGAGAACACACTGACTTTTTGATTTGTATGGTTCGATTTTGTGAATCATGACCACTTTCCATGCAGATATTTAAGAAATTAGAGCTCAGTAACAGTGCTGGAGGGCTCAGAAATATTTGGTGTATGAATGATTCAGTCCTTCAAAGGAATAACGTGTGTTTTATCAAAAAAAGGCACTCCATTTGTTTTACAGTTCTCAAATATCTGTCTTCTTTTCTTACAGGGAAACCAGTCATGATTGTAATAGAATACATGGAGAATGGGGCCTTAGATGCTTTTCTTAGGGTGAGTACTGAAATGAAAATGTATATAAACATATTTTAAGTGATGTATATTATATATTGACACTTTCTAAGGATACGTCATACACATGCATATATATATATATATATACACACACATAACACATATATATATACATGCATGATATTAATATAATTAAAATGGTTTTTAGGATGGAATGGAGTGTGACAAATGCTAGTAGCTCTATTTTATTTCAGCAGAACCAGATCAGAAATGAGAAGATCAGACAGGATCATGTGGGGACATTCTAGCAATTTATTGATTTAATGTGGCATAGACACAGTGGGCTTTATTATTGCCACCAGTTGAAATTAAAGCCACTGATACCTGAAGCCAAATCTTCTGCCTTTTTAGAGCAGAATTTTATTGTGTCAGCATAGTAGAAAACAGCATAAATGAATCCCTAAATGAACTATGATTCTGTTTAAGAAATGAACAAAGAAAAATGAAACGCAAGTTCACAACAATTTAGTGGGTTTTAAGTGTGTTCTGAACTTGCCAGTTCTGACTCCTTACCAGGTATGCAAGACAGTGTGAGATGATGTGTAAAAACTTTATAGATAATATAGATATTATTTTGTTTGGTAAACTCAAAAGCTAAGAATGAAAATTATCAGTAGCTAGGGCTCCAAAAAGGAGATAGTTCTTATTTTCTTGATACAAATAATTATGCTGTGAGATGAGGAGCATAGAAGCAAACTGTAAGAGCATTAGGAAATCTTTGTTAGATAACCTCTCTTAGAAGTGACTTGCCACGAGTTCATGAGAAGTATATCATGGTTAGCAAGTTTTGTTGCTGTTAGTACATTAACTACTCACACATTTCTTAATGGGATATACTGCTTTATCTCTGAAGAAAGTGTTTGAAGTGAATTTCTTTGCCCCAGGATGAATTGCCACAGAAGGAGTAAATAAGTAGAAAGCTGAAGTTGTAAAACTAATCCTTATTTCTCTTCTCAACTATACTAACAAGAATTGCTGCTCCTTTCTTCCCTCCAGAAACATGATGGGCAATTTACAGTCATTCAGCTAGTGGGAATGTTGAGAGGAATTGCTGCTGGAATGAGATATTTGGCTGATATGGGATATGTACACAGGGATCTTGCAGCACGCAATATTCTTGTCAACAGCAACCTTGTTTGTAAAGTATCAGACTTTGGCCTTTCCAGAGTTATAGAAGATGATCCAGAGGCTGTCTACACTACAACCGTAAGATAAATCGATGGGTTTTCATAGTTTTGAGATGTGGTTATTAAGAAGAAATGTATCTTCTGGAGAGTATAGATAAGTGAAATACATGAATTGCTTGGGAAGTGTTAGCCAGTCAAAAGGAAGAGTCTCTGCAGAATCTGGCTCTAATTAGGAAATAATATTTTTGGAAGAACATACATTTTTATTTGATCAAGTTCTAAAAATTTTGTATAATATCTTTATTATTCCCTTCCTCATGATTTTCTGTTTGAACAAAAAAAGAAGTTTTACCCACAAAAATTTTAATAATCTAATTTACTATGAGTCAATTAAAATATTTGTAGGCTATTACTATTTTTCAGGCTAGATTTTATCTCACCAAAAGGTTGACTAGCTTGAGGCTAGACTGTGACAAAGCTCAGCTCCTATATTTTCTCTTGCTTTTTGGGTGGGACTCTTTTCTTAAATATGCATTCATCAGGCACACTATACTCTTTATTCTTTTATTGAGCCAGCCCCACTTTCCCACCCATGGGGCCTCGCTGTACCTTTTTTCTCATGCTGAGGGAAGGAGGGGCCCCTGGAATCTGCTCCAACAGGCAGAGGGATCCAGGAAACCACACCGGTGTTCACAGCTTTCACTCCTGCTGTTGGGCTCTAAGTGGGATCCTGGTTTAAAAATGTCAGACCAAAATTTCAGAGGAGCCGCATGACAAGTTAATGGGATTTATATGCACAGATTGAGATACCCCTCACCTAGCTTCAGCCAGCCAGGAGTCAAATGGCTAGTGTAAATCAGACATCTAAGCAGCCCTTTAAAATCAATGCAGGGGCAAGCACTCCCAGAAAAATGCATCTAAATTTAGACGAGTGTCTAAGTTTCTGTGTTCTAAGTGTTTTAAGATGCTAAATTTCCGTAGACACCTTTGAAAAAGCTGCAGTCAACCATAGTAGATCATATAAGTGCTGCTTTTGATGCTGATGGAAATAAATAAAAATGCATACCAAGGGAGGTAATATGAAAATTTTGTGGGGAAGAAAGAGAATTTTCTTCCTTTTTTTTTTTTTTTTTTTTTTTTTTTTTTAACAGGGTGGAAAAATTCCTGTGAGATGGACAGCTCCAGAGGCCATTCAGTACCGCAAATTTACATCAGCCAGTGATGTGTGGAGTTATGGAATAGTTATGTGGGAAGTAATGTCCTATGGAGAACGGCCTTACTGGGACATGTCAAATCAAGATGTAGGTTTGTCTGTTCGTGAGTGTGTGTTGTGTGTTAGTAAAACAAAAATTATGTATTGTAAACACATACATATGTGCTTCACTATAAATGCATAAAGTGTTGGTTTCAAAATAAGATTTATCAAAATACTGTATGGTTGTCACAAAATGAAACAGTTACAGAGCTTTCGCTTTTTACCTAAATCAAAATCTTTACTCTGCCACTTGGATATTGCAGATTTCTGGTCTGACTATCAAGTAAAACTGAAACATCAAAAATAGTAATATGTGCTCTTCACTTTATTATGCTTAACCATGGAAAGAATTAATTTTTTTCCAATAAAAATAATTCTGAGGTTTCTGACCTTAGAGCAACGATTAATCAGTTGAATAAAGTTGTTAAAAGCGTGAGTGGCAGTGAATGACCTACTTTGGCTTTTTCAAGTTAATTATGCTGATTTAACAGTAGCCTTGTTTGCATAAAATATGATTCAGAGCAACAGGTCAGCAGTAATAGAACAGATGGGTGTTAATCTTGATTTCTGACAGGAGTGTCTATTAATATAAAAATTACACAGGAAAAAGCCATATAGGTGCAAAAGATGTCACAAAGAGTCTCATTTAAAGTTCTTCAGGTGGAGGCTTGAGTGCGTTTTTTAATTGTTATTTTAATTGTTGATTGAATGATCAACATCAAAGTTGTAAAAAAAAAAGATAAAAGTATAAATTATGAGTCAGTTTGGCACAGTGCAAAGTTGTTAATATTTGACAGGTCTCAGTGTCAAAGATTTCATGGACTGTCAAAATATGGGCAAACAAGTCCTTGGGGCAGAGAAAGAGAAATATTTACATTCCCTAGACACCCAGTAGAGTTTCATTTCTTTTGACACCTTCCTTCTGTACTAGATTCAAACATAAAAGAAGTTTGACAGGAATATAAGATGCCTCAAAGGCAAACTTTACCTATCTTTCAGGGAACAATAAGGAAAAACTTTTAAATAAAGAAGAAATTTTGGTATCTTCATGCTTCTTATTAGATTTTGAAAAGTATTCCTTCTATTGAAAACTGCATGTAAAGCATATGACTGAGCCTCTTTCAAAAAACAGCTAATTGCCACTTCTTACAGTTTTATCCCTTTTTAGCATCTTTCATGACAATCTTCAATAACACAAAGTTAAAAGAGGCATCAATTGCTTGATAAAGTAATTCCAAATATTCTTGTGTGCTGTGAACTTCAAGCATGCCCTCCCAAAGCATTCACCCATCCTACAATCCCATAGATAAATCTATGATGCAGAAATTTAGGATCAATGATTTCTTATTTATTCTCATTCAAAGTTACCAGTGGGACTATTTAATGGGAATAAAAATGCTAAGAGTGTTCTTCTAATTTTGCACTCAGTTCATATATCTTAATTGTGTCATTTTGCCTAAAAGTAGATGTGATCGTGATCATAGACCAGACCAGATTTCCTAAAATATATGTCTCCCTGACTTTGGATCTTCACATAACATCTCTTTAATTCTGCCCTTCTTCCTTCAAGTCATTGGTTTAGATTGATGGATGATACAGACTTCCTTTGTGATGTCTTTCCAAGCAAAGCCCTCCTTTTAGCAATGACCTGGAGCTAGGGTGCACCAAAAGAACACTCATCCTATAAACTCCCTGCAGAGGCACAGCAGGCTGAGCACAGCTGATCGACAGAGTTGTCCCAACTTCCCTGAGCAGTGGGCTCACCTCAGCTAGTTCTTGCTGGTAACAGTAGCCCTCAAACCCCCATTCCCCTGTTAGACTGCTGATGCTCTTGCTATCATTCAGTTACTGACCTCAGTGCAGATTAGTTCTTCAGAAAAGGGCAAGAAATTAAGTTTATACATTTTTAATTTTCTGTACTCCTAGATTTATTACCATTATTATAATCGTTAATTTGTATTATTATTGTATCCTCATAAGCAGAGTTACAACATTACATTGTCCATTTACCCATATTTAATACTTCTTTGTTGTCATCCAGTATATAAAGTGAACAGACCTAGTCCTCTTCTATTCTGTTTTACATCCTTAGATAGCCTGATTATGATAAAAGCATAGTCTTAACAGTATTCCCTTTTACTCTTTTTGCAGCAAAAGCAGAATTTCAAAAACAAATTGTGGGCAGTGTAAATAATATAAATCAATTCTATTAGTAAGACTCCAGCTGTGTTCTCTTTGTAGATTTGCTTATTAAAAAAAAAAAAATTCCTGCATCTATTTCATTATCTCTGAGTACTGAGTTTTGGAACCCTGCCTCCTCCTTTCTTAGCAGAGTGGACACTTGTTCTACTTAACTTATCAATATTTTAGAATAGTTTTTCAATGTTTTGGATATTCACAGCAATTCCATCCATCTTGAGCTGACTCATTATTTTATATTTCCCAGTTTCACCCTTCTTGCTCAGAATACACATCAGAGAAGCTGATTCTGAAGTATCACTAAAACCTTTCAAAAGCAATATCATCATCTTGATTCCCACTTCTGTTTGGATTCTCTGCATATCGTAGTGAATGGGGAAAACTCCTGTTGTGATCCTTTCATTCATGTTTTCACTCTCCCTTGCATTCTTATGTAAACAGTATATCTGTTCTAGGGGTATTAGATACTTTTGTTGTTGCATTGCTGTTGCTGCTTTTTCATTCCTCATCAATCATCTCTGTTGTCTGACCTCTTAAGCAACTACTTCATTTGTGGTAAATCATGCTCAAAGTCTTTAATACCTTTTGCCTTTTAGAAGGTCAGAAATTTCTGCATTACTTTTCACAGCACAACAATTGTCCCATACACACTCTAGCTTATTTTTCTCTTTTATTCAACTCCTACTTCTAAGCATAAGGAGCTTTTCTTTTTTTTTCCCCTCTTAATATATCTATAAAGGATCTTACATTTTACTTTGAATGTTTTGTTTCCTATATAGTTCTGGTTTTCCAATTTCCCTGTTCTTCTGCAGAAAATCTCTCTCCATACCTTCTCTGACAGACAACTTCACTGTTTTAAAAGGTCACTGCACTCATTCTTCAAGGTGTGGATGTTTCTGCAGGAATTGAATATTTCTCAGTCATTTTTGAGCTGTAGGACAGTACTGTCATTCTAAATGTTCAGAGAGAAAGCTGAGGCCTAGGGAGATGAGGCAACTTCCCTGAGGTCGGAAGGACACAGAAACAGATTCTGTGACACAAACCTGCAGTCAGTGCCCTACCACTGGGCTATGCCTTCTCTTTTCACAAAATTTCTTTTATGCAAAAGGTTTTGATACAAAACCTGGCTGGATTTCAGCCAGCTTTTTGAAGGTCATTCTGTATTGTCTGCAGTTCTGTCTACTTTGCAGTCCACTGCTTTTGCATTTTCTCACACAACTTACAGAACATTTTCTGTCTGAGGTTATTTTTACTAAAACCTGGATATTCACCAACTTTGTTTATCATACCAGACCTACTTCCCAGAACAATATCCAGAACAGCTTTTGATCTTGCTTTCTATGCAAACCAAGGGAGAAGAGAGTCCTATGCACTACCCTTCAGGAACAAGCACTCTTCCTTAGCAATTCTAATGCTGCTGTGTCAGTCAATGTCAGTATACTTGAAATCCCCTATGGAACAGTGTTTTAGCCCTTTTTCACTAGCTTTTCTTATCTGCCTTGCTTCCTGATGTGCTTTTTCATTCTGCCCTCAAGGTTTACAGCAGTTTGCTGTGATTTTACTTTATCCATTTTTATTTTTTACTTAAATCCAAATGGACTTGGCTAAGGAAGTCAACGGGTGGGTGTAATTCTTGGTTCAGACATTTATGTTCTCTTTCGATCATATCATCATCCTGCAGCATCTCTTATTGAATCTAACTTTCTGTGATATATTAAAATAGCATTTACACAGGTCTTTCTCACACAGCACAGATCTGCTGCTTTATCATTAAAATAACATGGCTAGACATAGAATACAACTTTTTTCCCTAACAATTTCTATCTGCTAAACATTTTTCTTGGATCCTTTTATAATACCTTCAGGCTTCTTGTATTTTATATGTGCATGCACAGATATCTATCCATTTAAAAGTCAGTTGCTTCTACGACACACTCTTTCATAAAAACCTTGGGGCAAGTAATAATGCTTTCTGAAATAACTCCATTTATCAATCTATCTGTTGCTCCCTTGGTGAATTTAATTGTTGTTCCCTGCTACTCACAGGTCTATGTAATATAGCTATGTTCTGCACATATAGAACAATATGCTTATTAAAGCCCAAAGATAAAACTGGGGAAATTATTTAAAAACCTAAAGGCTAGTGTCAAAACAAATGATTCATATTTTTGCAATGCCAATGGCAAATTTTAGTTTATGGATTTTTTTTTCCTAATTTTATTTTTTCTTATATTTTTTGAACTGGATAGCAATAAATATTCTTTAAACTAGTCATGATGAAAAATGATTAACTATGTTGGCTACTAGGTTATAAAAGCAATCGAAGAAGGCTATCGTTTGCCAGCACCCATGGATTGCCCAGCAGGACTGCACCAGCTGATGCTGGATTGTTGGCAGAAGGAACGCGGTGAAAGGCCAAAGTTTGAGCAGATAGTTGGCATTCTGGACAAAATGATTAGAAACCCAAACAGCTTGAAAACCCCACTGGGAACCTGTAGCAGGTAAGAAAATCTTTAGTGTGTGTTCTTATGACAGTGCACATGGCTGGGCTCTGGATGTTCTGCTTGGTGGCTGGTTCCAGTTCACACTTATTTCATCTGTCTTTCAGTTCCTCCTCTTTTCTGTTTCCTGTTTTTCTCTTCCCTCATTTGCCCTTCTTTTTTGCCATGCTGAACAAAGCCAAAAAGGACTTTCTTAGAAAAGGAACCAACCAAAATAAATATCGTGGAACTAACACATTTCTCAGTACTGCCTGCTCATCACTCTTGCCACACTATCACCACTAGTCTATGTTTTCCTTGTTTCTTAAAATTGTAAAGTCTGTAGGGCAAGGATCATTGTCTATTGTAGTTTTATATGATGCATCCCTTGCCCTAGGAATTGCTACAGTAGAAATAGTAATTAACAGTACTCATGCTTGGCCAATGTACTTTGACATGCTACACCCTAGATTTTTATCGTTCATTTTCTGCCTTTAACTCCTTTCAGTGATTGCATCTCATTGTATTTCATGGTGTAGTTTTTAACGGCTTCTTCATAAATTTCAGATGAATTATTTAATCGTGGTAATCTTTTGATCTGCTAGCTAGATCACTGCACTAGGGAATCAACTGACCTGTGTTCTGCTCCTGATTCTTCTACTGACTGATTTGCTGTATGACCTTAAGCAACTTACTTTGTGTCTCTGCTCTTCCCTTGTCTTTGTTTTGTCCCATCCAATTGAATAATGGGAATAGCTACTACTATATTTTCTAAGATGCTTAAAAGAATAGCATCTTTATTTTACTCAACACCTTAGTTGCAGCTGCTGTCATGCTAGGTGAAAAGGTTGATTTTCTGTTGGTAACAGTAGACCATTAGGCTGATTTTGCTCACTCTGACCTCTCATCTTTTATGTGAATAAGCTTAGGAAGTACATATTGTGAGCTACAGAGCAGTCAAGAGCTATTCACAGAATATCTAAACTGTGTATGAAAAGGCCTATTACTTTCTACTCTTGACATTTTTAATACCCAAAACTTATTTGACTCTCACCTTGCTAAATACTCCCTGATGTTTTACTCTCTTTGGAAACAACTTACTTTCCTTTTTCCTTCTCCATAGACCAATTAGCCCTCTTCTGGACCAGAACACTCCCGATTTTACCACTTTCTGCTCCGTAGGCGAATGGTTACAAGCTATTAAGATGGAAAGATATAAGGATAATTTCACAGCAGCAGGCTACAACTCTCTTGAATCAGTTGCCAGGATGACTATTGAGTAAGTTAGTACTGGGCATGTTTAACTTGCATTTAGGGAATTTCTAGGTAAAATAATACACAATGTTCAACTCCAAAACTTTACCCTGAGTACAAACATGGTACTTGGGGTCAAACCAGCCATTTTAGCAGCTGATGATGTTATATTAGAGCATCTCATGAAAGGGCAAATACCCTGCTACCTCTGTGTGGCATCACTTTTTTCCCTGCTTTTGAGACCAATTGAAACAACACCAAGGGACTAGAATTTGAGGGAGAATGTGGCCCCTTTGAAAGTATGTATGTATAGGGAAATAACCACTTTGCCTCCACTACGTAATTGGTACCTTTTTCCAGATGAGTTCTAAGAAGATGTGGAATTTTCATCTAATTGGATGGGGGCTGTTTGTGTCCTGCAAGACAGGACTTTGCATCAGGATAAGTCTGTAGAAGTAAAACAATTTTCTGAAGGCAAGCATGGCCTGTATCAGTACTGTCATCTTAAAACAGGTCTTCTTGGCAACCTGCAAACAACTTTCTTGTCCTGGTGATTGCCAAACACATGTAATTCCTCTTACAGAGAGCAGTGGTTTTCTAAACAAGTTTCTAACCAATATTCTCAAGCTTACAGCCCTATTCTTATCTGCCTGGTGTCACTAGGGGTCTCAGCCCATAGCTTGGGAACTGTCATCAGAGTCCACAAGTTTCTAGCACTAGAAGGGGTGGAGTTGAAACAGCTGTTCCTCTTTCATTTGCATGATGGGTATGTGTCAATATGCAAAGGCTTTCACTAGGCATCTCTTTAGGAAACAGAATATGATCCCCAAAGTCTTTATTTATACATAACTTTGTCCCGAAAGCCACCCAAAATATTTTGCTAAAGAAGTGCCTTTGTCTTTGGGTGTCCTTAAAAGCCACAATAAAAGATTATCATAATGCAAAACATTCTGGCCTCCTTCTCAGATGTGGAGACCCACGCAGTGTAATTACATGACATTGCCATGTAATTGCACTCCCTGCTGAGAGGTTGAACAGTGCCTTTATGGACTTCCCAGTACTGAGCTGAGGTTACAGCAGAGCTTCAGTGTCAGAAACCCGTAGCCCAGACCACTGCGTAGCTTTGACTCACAGTTGAATACCATACAATAGCAGTCTAAGTTGAAAAATTAACAATGTACGCATTTATCTTCCCCAGGGATGTGATGAGTTTAGGGATCACGTTGGTTGGTCATCAAAAGAAAATCATGAGCAGCATTCAGACTATGAGAGCACAAATGCTACATTTACACGGCACTGGCATCCAAGTGTGATAGACATTTCTCCCTTATGAGGGAGGTGACAGACTGAGAGAACAGCACTGGCCTTCAGTATATATGAAGTGCTGCTAGAAGACACTTGATTTCCTGGGTCCTTCCTGCAGTGAATAGAAGAGCTACAAGAAGCACCTACAGACTTGAACTCCTAAGTGCCACCAGAATTTATGAAAAGGGAATTAGGATCCACCAGTGGTGGCAAGGAAAACAGCAGTGACAATAAACAAAGTACTACCTGAATAAACATACAAACACCTTGAGCTCTCTAACCTCCTTTTTATCTAATAGACTTTTTAAATGTACATAAAAATTTAAAAAAGAATATATTTGTCAGATAAAATCATGATATTATTGTTGAATTCAACAAAATATTTTCCTTAAATCTGTGATTTCTGAATCTTTTTTTAATCATTTGTGTTTATTCTTCATAAAGACTTTCTTTTAGTATGATGTTTATATCTTTGGACCTTTTTAGTGCTTATTCTATGACACATTACTACACTGGGTACCTCTGAAGGATTATTTGAGTTCCTAGAGATTTAAGAAGCATGACCAAGCAATGTATACCTATCCAAACTTTGGTATCCTTTTGTGCCATTTACTTTTGTTAAATCAGCACCGTATTGACATGGCTGGCTAATTGGCAGGGAGTCAGGAAAATGCAAGTTGCCAAGAGCTCTGATATTTTTTAAAGAATTTTTTAAGGTTACACATATGCTATCTTTTAAAAGAAAATAAAAGAGAAAAAAAAAAAGTAAAGAAAAAGAAAAGCAATAATGATCCCTAAGTAGTTCTAGGCACTTTTAGCAGATTGTTTGCGAAATGATTTTAATGGACTAGAGTTAAACTGAGATATATTCCTAGATGTAGATCTTTACAGGTGTAAACCTGCTGAGACACAGCATTGAATGGACAAGTGATTGTAGGAGTGTCTCAGAACACAGGTGCAGTTCTCCAGTGTTACCTAAACCATTTAATCTGAGCACATCACATTTTTTTTCAGTACTCTGCATTAGCAAATCTAAGAGAAATAGCTGGTGTATATTTTCTATGAGTTTAAGCCGTATGCAGTCCAGCTGTCAGAATAAGGACACAGCTTTTATATGAGAACTGTAGAGCATGAGACAAGGGGCAGTTCAAAATTTTCAATTTTTTTACAAGCTTTTGCTGCTCTGAACAAACATGCCTGTGCATGGTCACGCAGGCACAGCAGTCATTCATCAGGAAGAGAGATGCAAAAGTAGTTGCTAAATGGAATATCTTTTTACATCATTTACTTAGATATAAACTTTGTTTGATTAAAATAATTAATTACCACAAGCAATAATGAACAGTGTCTTTACGGATATTGCAAGAATGTATATGAAACAGAGAGAAATGCTTTAAAAAAAATCTGAAAATTGTGAACTACCCCAGCAATGAAATACTGTACTTCCAAAGAGAATTGGGCTGCTTCTATTGATTTTGATAGAGAAAGATCCCAGGGATCAGTCATAAATTGGTCTTGTTTGATAATGTGGGCATCCACACAAAAAAAATAAAAACAAAAGAAAAACCTTGTAAATGTTCCTTTGTAAAACTTGTAAATTTTATTTATACTGTCTTGTTTTGTACACACATTTATGTGTAGTGAGCTCTGAATACATTGAAAATGCACTATATTTTTCTATTTTACTTGCAGAGCATCACAAACAAACATGTATATTCAGTGCTACATAATGTGTTTTCCCACATTTAGGACCAAAGATAGTTATCAAAACTTAAATGCATCATTTTCCCCCCTTCTTTTTTCTCCCCCTTTTTAGATCAATGTACAGTGTTATATTTGTCATTTTATTTATTTGTTTCATTAGAAAAATCAGTTTGGTTATACTAATTTTTTGTCCCCCCCCCACCTTTGTTGAAGAAAATCTGTAAAAAGCTTTTAACTAGCATAATCCCGATACATAGACACTTCCATTTGTAATCTTTGTAATAGACTGTAAATATATTTTTGGAACTATAATGCAATGTGCATAAGGGTTATTTTTCAGTGTCCATATATGATTGTTTATACAATTCACAGCACTTTACAGTCATGCTGAGAAGCCTAATTTATTGCCTGGATTTGGGCAGAGTAAGAAAAAAAAGGTGACTATTCTTATTTCGTATTAGAATGTCATTCAGTAGAAAAATGGAGTTATTTTCATGTATGCAGCTCAAGATGGTTTTTTAACTATTAAAATTAATTTTCTAAAAACGCTGTAGGAATAAGATGCAGAGTAGACTGCATGCCCAATATTGAAATTAGTGCACGCAAGCACTCTGCCAAGGCACTTCTAGTAGCCATTGGAACACAGTGAATAAACATCCATTTTGTGCTATATCAACTGATAAGTGCCTCACTACTGGGGTGAGCATCTGTGGGCAGCTGGGCAGGGTGCTTGTCAGTCTTGCTGCTGCTTTAGGCACCCAGCTAAGAATTTAGGAGTCTTTAAGTTCAGACCCCTTCTTCCTTATAGATCTTGGCTACTGTTTCTATGGGCTTGCTCATCAAAGGTGTGATGCAGCAATGCTGGTATTGCTGAGAACCTACAAACCCTAAATGCAAGAGAACTGAGGCCAGGCTTCACCTTTAGGACTTGTTCAACATTCTGAAGCATAGAGGCCTCGAAGCATGGGTGGCAACTTGGGCTCACGCATGTACAAGTGAGGGCCCTAACGGTATTGCTTCCTTAATTTTCCTGGTTTGATTTAAGCCATCTTCTTTGAATAGTAAATATATTTTAGCATTCATCTATATACCTTGACTGCCTTAATGTTGCCACAGATTTTTACACATTTGAAAGTGGTAGAGTAGACCCAGAAAGCACAATTGCGATCAACCGCAATCAATCAGATAACTTATCTGTATGTTCAGAACATTACTGCAATTTAGAGCACATGCGTGTAAATGGACTTGTAACTAGTAGAGCAGCAACGTATTGACATTGGTTGCAGTCCCCCAGGTTCCCAGGGCAAGAAAAATAAAGTGCCAGAGAAAGGTGATGTTCACAGGAGGAACTGAAGAAAAAGTTGGGTCACGGGGAGAATGAAAGGCTAAATGATGGATTAAAAAAAAAAAAAAAAGAAATTATTTCAGTTCTGGCTTCATTTCAATGAATTTGGAAATTGTGAATTGCTAACGACAGATTATCAGGCTGTCAGTGAGGCTGATCTTTCTTGACTTTATCTATCTAGAAGTATCTAGAAGAGAGATGCCTAAAAAAAAGCAGGATGAATCTCCCTCTGGGAATGCTTTTCTCCATTACCTGTAGAGGGAACCCAGATGATTAGCTTAAATTAGGCGTCTAATATCTATAGAGCAAAAGTTAGGTAAGGTGATTCCAACCCTATCTGTCCTTGGCTGCTGCAGTTTCCCTTGCGAGCCGAGTGCCATAGAAAGGCAGCTCCTCCACCACTGGTATATTGCAGACTGTATTTAAACTGGGCTATATCACAGAGAGGTGATTTTTGGTTTTGTTGGTTTTTTTTTTTTTTTAATTCAGAGACATGTAACAGGTTAACTAAATGCTTTTTGTATACGGATATCAATTCTTGAAAATTTTTGTGATTGTTCTGAATGAAGACCTGCCTAGTAAATTACAGTTATTTAATATTAAATAATCAGAAATATTTGCTGACATACTGCTTTAGTCCAGAGGTTATGTGATCAGATATGATAGTTGCTGTTTGCAAAACCATGTTTATCTAAAGCCTTGTCATGTAAAAATCTCCAGGAGGCAAAGATGCTTAAATGTATCTCAAACTGAATGTTGCCCTTAATATCTCAATAATTGAGCTCTGTCTGTATTATTTTCAATTTAAAATGAGGTTTTTTATATTTGTTTAAGCTTGAATTATCTGGCATCCACTGAGGGAGTTTGAAAAAATGATTTTAAATTAAATTTGCTTTTCTCCACTAATAGTAATATACAATGAATAGTTTCCACTGTTTTGAATGTTACAAAAACTATTGCTTTAATGTGGGGGATGACGGGGTTTATTTTCATTTTGTTGTTGGTATTTTTTTACATTTATTGGTTAGTAGTTGAAATAAAAAAAAAATAATTTGTCCTTAACTTTCTAAGTAATTCATATATAGCCATTTTGAGAATGATTTAAATTCCGTGACTTTTGGGTTACTGCTGAGATGATGATCATGTCCCTACAGCCATAATGCCATGCGATGCAGAGACACCCTGCCACAAGGGTGGGTTCAGCCAACATTCTGTTGCTCAGTAATGGCATGAAGCAGTCCACTGGCTGTGTGAAAGGAGGGAAGGGAAATTCAGCCAAAAAATGGTCATTTCACCTTTTAAAAATATATATGTTACACGTTAGAGCTAAAACATCCTTAATGCATTGCCTCCCTGCATGTGGTTTAAAACTGATGTGCTCGATATGTGTTTGGTCTTTGGTGGATTTTGTTTGTTGGTTGGTTTGTTTCTCATATTTGTTTTATTTTAAACAAATGACATTTGAGGTGCTCATGGAGGAGAACAGCACTCATACAGCATGATAAGCCCCGTTTAAGAAAAGTAAAATACAAATTCTTGCCCAGGTGCCATTCTGGCAGCAGGTGCCACAGGGATATTCAGACAGTTGGTGCTATGATTTGCTGAGCAACTATCACAGCAGGGTTTCTCCAACTTCAGGATCTGCTAGGATTGCACTTCTGATCAATTAACTGATATGTGGAAACAGGCGGGTTTTTTTCCCCACTAACTTCTAATGGACATGCAGATGATAGATTTGAGATTTGCAAGACTAGTCAAAAGTCTTAGTCTGTAGCAAATTTCTAGTCAAACAAGAAATTCTGGGCTGCAGCCTACATTTTCTCTCATATTCCCTTAAGGGTTGTCAAACATAGCCAACAATTACTTTTAAACAGAGATCTTTATTGTTTGCATAGTGCAGCCCTCTATTTACTTGGGAATAGTCAGTTCTGCAATTAAAAGTTCCTGTAAAAAGGATTGGGGAGGAATGGGAGAGGGGAAAGGGAATACAACAGTTTATGAGGAAAAAAAAAAAAAAAAAGAAAAACTTGATTCAACAAATGACCTGTGAAACCCAAAGTATGACCGGGCTCGCCATTGTTGTAGCACATTCCATATAGGGATTTGAAAAATATAAGGGATTAAACCATAGATATAAAATCTGCAATATCCTGACAAAAGAGTAGTGGAAGAATGCAAACTGCTTTTGTGGGAATTTTTCCTTTCTGGATTTGGTTTAGTGAGATTTTTAAGTTACAATAATTGACACATGCATTTAGAGTCAAATCTGTTGGGACAGGCTAAGGGAAAAAATTAGTACGTCTATCCATGCGATTCTTAGACCACTCTCAGGGTGGGTAAGGGTTAGGCAGTTTGAAAGTAAAAGGAGATGTGCAGACAATTTAGGTTATATCCAGCAAGATTATTAAAGGTTAGCAGCTAAGGAGGAAAACCCTTGCTTTTGTACATGGTGAGAAGTCAGAAGATGGGAGGGAATGGAAAGAGAAACATGAAGCCATTCAGAATCTCTGAGTCTAAGTTGTAGGTCTCCACAGGACACTGCTGGCAGGGGAGTTAAGGAGTGTCAAGATTTCTTAAGTAAAGAGACACTGTTAGTATAATATACCTAATAATGTAATGTGGAGTGGTTTCAGTACTCTGATTTTTCCTCAGGCCAGATTGGAATTTGTCAAAGAGACTAAATTGAGACAGATGGGAAAGCAACTGGTAATATACAACTCATTCAAGCAGACTTGAAATCGAGACATGAAAGGAGAATTTTACAATAAAAGTCTGAAAATTAAACATGAACTATGATGATATCTACTCTCAGATGATTTTAGAGTAGTTCTCTTTAAGTCTTGGATAATGATAGCAGATTTTAGCACTTACACCATACAAATCGGGTGAAAATCATGTCTAATTAGAATGACCAAAAAAGAACCACAAGCTAAAAAATAATTGATGTCTTGATAGACTATGAAAAAGGATGTGATACAGCCAGGCAAAACTTGTGTAGCCAGCCAAATGAATCTTGGACAAAACAAGACATAATGCCTGGTGCCAGAAGAGCTAAATCAGAAGTAGAAAATGTATTCATCCATGGACCAAGGCTTCTGCATTTAATTGAAGCAAATACCCATTTGTAGAACTGTGCTGCTAATAATAATTAATAATGAAAAACTGCAACTTAGAGGTCATCTGATGACTCATAATGTGGCTAATGCTGAAAAATACAAAAATACACAGTGCTTTAAGCTATAGCTATGCCCAAAGACTTATGTGTGCTACTCGTATTAGAGTTCCATGACTTTGAGTACGTTGAGTCGTTTGTAAACTGGAGACATTATAGCCCCAAGTCGATAACTAAAGCCTTCCTCTTTTATGCCAAAACAAAACAGAAGGAATGCTGAGGAGTCTGTAGAATCTATCAAGTGCAATAGAAATTATCTTCTGATTATATTGCCCAGAGAGGTTGTGGAGTCTCCCTCACTGGAGATATTCAAGAAGTGTCTGGACTCAATCCTGTGTCCTGTCCTCTAGGACAACCCTGCTTGAGCAGCAAGGTTAGACCAGAAGACCCACTGTGGTCCCTTCCAGACTGACCCATTCTGTGATTCTGTGATTATTTCCTTAGAATTACCAAGAAAACTACGAATTTACATTAAGAAACAAACTTTCTAATCCAAAGATACTGTCTCATTGAGAAGAAAAATCATCCATTATTTTTACTAGTACATCTAAATCTGGCTTGCAAAATTTTAGACTGAATGATAGATGATAGATAAATAGATAGATAGATAGATAGATAGACAGAGTGAGTAAGTGTATCCACATTGATCCCTCCCACTCAATGTCTATCGGAACATTACTCAGGCAATTTCTTGACTGTTGTTCAACCTGTGTTACTATGCCAACTTCCACTGGCTTCCTGAAGGGCTGCACGTCCATTTTTAACATGTCTGTTGTAAAACATTTCAATTTCCCTTTCTCAGGGACAAACAGCCTATGCCAAGAATGCATGTGTAGCTTAAGAGCAAAAAGGCGCAGGAATCTCAGATTTGTTCTCTCCAGCATATTCTTTTCAGTCATAGTTGTAAATTAAATGTTTTATTCCCCTGATGTTTCACATAGTACATTGTATGAGAAATCTGATTTGCCTGGAATAAGCTTAGTAAAATCATCCAGATACCTCCTGAAGGCTACTCAGAAACGGCATTTTTAAAGTGATTAGGTGATTAGGATTTTACTTAGAAAGTGAAAGAGTTGCAGAGCACTTGCCCTCAGGCCATTTCATCCCAGGTCTCTCTCCTGGTTTGTTTACTGGAGTAGCCCCTAAGTCCTCCATTAGTCTATACAAAATAGCAGTGTCTCCTTCATCAGTAGCCAATGTCTGTACCCACATGGGCTGCATGGAGAAGAAGACAGGGTTAGATTCAAATCCAGGCCAATATGCCTACCTGAAGAAAATGGGTCATCAAGGCACTGAGAGGTATTCCTAATGAGGATTTTCCTTTAGTATTACTGGGCCTCAGTGAGTGGAGAAATGACTGATTGCTATTGTGGAGAGAAAGGTTTCACTTTACTACATAGCTTCCCTACACTTCAGTTCATCCACTGCCAATAGCAGGAATGGGGGCAGGGAAGGAAAAAAATAGCTTTCAGGCATTTCTTTGTAGTGCTTTTTTCAAGAGAAATAATTGTCTCAATGCCTACATTACCTACATTTGTGCAAGAGGCGAATCCTCTTTTATGCTTCCTACTTGCTGTCAAAAACATCCCAATTAGTCTTCGTGCTCTTTGTTACAAATCTCAGCCAAAAGCTGCCTCCTATCCCATGAAATTTCATGCCTAATAGCAGGGTGTCTCCCAGACAGTACCTTCCTTGCAGTACTTACTTGAGTATCCCAACACCAAATTCCCTCTGCAGTTGTTCATGTTTGTTTCCTTGTTCAGAGTTGCCTTTGAGGGATATTTCTCCAGCCATGAGGTAGGAAAATATTTTCAGCACTATGATCTATTTCAATTTCTCCCCCGCTGGCATTAGTCATTAATACTTACCTAGCAGCACCCATATTTCCCTGCAGGGTAGGTAGAAGATGACAGTGAGGAAGAAACATTTACTACCCCAGCAACAATAAAGCAGTGTCTATCTACATACTGTGGGTCAGGGACACCACTCTTAAGTGCAGAAGTCAGTAGTGTTGGTAAAAATAAATCAAAACAAACAAGCAAAAGAAAGGTGTTTACAGTGGGGGGAGTTATTGAATACAGAAGAGCTGAATGTCAGAATTCCATGGACTGGCCAGTTAACACCAATGATACAAGCTAAAGGACTGTATTTAAAATAATACCAAAATCTTTCTGTTGGTAATGCAATGTAAGGGGGAACTGAATGGAAGAAAAAACCCACTTAGTGAGGAGATTTTTTCAGGGAAGCAGGAGGAAAATGTTACCTTCTGTGATTTTATAGTCCACATAATGAATGGGGGAAAATATCTTTTTATTCTTTTATACTGTTATATTTATTATGGATTTTATGAAATGAATATAGCTGGATTATTGAAAATCATATGGAAACTAATGCTTTACCTGTGTCATCTACTTCTGAATTATTTGCTGAAAAAGCAAGAAGATATACTTTAGAAATATTACTTGCTTTCAGTATAGCAAAGTATCTTAATAATTATTGAAAAGGGAAAAAATCTGTATAAATTAGGCCTTTAAAGCAGTTAATACCATTTTTACACTTGTGTATTTGTAATAAGGCTGTGTAAAGCTGAATTTAAGTTTTTTTTAACATTAGATGCTGTCAACGTTATTTAAATTTAAAATCCTGAAAAAAAATGTATCTCATAATACTTTTGCAAATAGTTGCATGATATTTAAAGTTGATCTTTAAGGTCTAAATTAACAGAGCTCCATTTGAGATACCAGAGAAACAGAAGATAGATATCCTAGCATAGACTTTTGTATGTGCAAGTCTTTCATTGAATCATCCCAGCATACTTTTTCAAAATAATATACTATATTTGATAGGGCTTAGATCATAAATTCTGTTGTATTGTTGCTATTGTTTTTAATTTAAAGCCTTTTGGTGATGGAAGTCCTTGTTAGCTAAGGTCAGTGAGCTTTAGTAAGCAGATGAGTATGATGTATTTTGGTGGATGACATTTGCTGAAAGTATGGAGATACCTCACAGAGGTGACATCCAGCTGTTACTGAGCTTGCTCTCTCTCCTTGTTTGGCATAAATGCCAGAACAAGACAATAGACTGACTCCCCTCATGCTTATTGACAGCTGAATCCTGGCTACCAATAGTTCAGGATATAACTGAAGGACATGCAATATTTGTCTGGCATCCTTATGTATAAGGCTAACCTTATTTTTCTGTGATTTTATGAGTGGCTTATTTTTCTGAAAACATGTGGAAATGTTACATATCTCTTTTGTGAGAAAGGCATAGAAAGCGTACGACTGACTCTACAGCACTGGGCTGTGGGAAGATATTACAAAAAGGCCAACACGGTATTTTCAACCTCTGTGTGGGAAGGGAGAGACTCATATGTTGGTATTCATATATTGCCAAACATTTTGAGCTGCAGCTGGTTGCCTGGGAAAATGTTGGTTAGGCTAAGCCTAGTCCAAAATTACCTCTGAAATTCCTTTCTGCACTGTACAATCCCTTCCTTTCCTGATGCACGTTTCCCTTTCAGAAATCTTCTTACTCTGAAAATCATGTTTATGACACTTCTGTGGGAATGAGGAGGCTGTTGTTCTGGGTAAAATGGAGTTTTTTCTTGGAAGACATTGAGTGCCCTGTCATTTCCCAGAAGAGCTGGTATCTCATTCTGCAGGCACCACACTTTCCCATCTCATTCTGCCATTGCTCATTAGATAAAACGCATATTATCTCTTTGATCCTTCTTTACAAGTGTCTCCTGTTGAAAGGACAAATTTAAGCATCTACTTTCAGAGAAGGTTTAGGGCTGTGAATCTCTGACACATCCACTTTTAATGTTGGGATACATGAATTCTTACCCAGGACACTGAGAGCTAGCCCTCATGGGTTTCCTTTCTGTCAGAGTTACACTGTGGTTGGTAACTTTTGCATCTGCTAATTTTCTCCCATTACTGACTTCAGGTATGGCCTTGGCACGGATCAGAGATTGGGTAAATAAGTACGAAGTCCAGCCATACAGATATAGCAACCAGGGACTGAAGCCCTATCCTCACTTCAAAGGTTTATTCACTGTCTTTGACTGGCCTTCAGTTTGTCCAAACCATTTTAGGTTTCTATCTCTTTCCAGGGAGATAGACTATCTAATTCAGGTCTGGAATGACGCTGGACATCATGGCAGTTAGAAATGAAGCATTATGATAATGAATAGCTAGGTCATACAGATGCAAGGAAATCATCACATTGGTTTGCCACGTGTTGCACAGGGATCCTCATCTCCCATTGGCTGATGTTTCATACTTGTTAGCTTGCACCTGGGCTCTGCTCTGGTGAAACTAGTATTTGGGCAGTGAGAACTAGGGGCAGCCCAGAGTAAAGCTATGCCACAGTCCAGGGTGGCACAATACAGTATCTCATGAATCTCTTGATCTAGGGGCCTTCATCGTGGTGCTGACCAAAAAATATCAGTAGAGAGAGATCCAATATAAGTGTAACCTGAGGTTTTAAGATATCTCTGCATCTAAGTGCCATTTGTTACTACCTCTTGCCTTTAGCTTTGAATAAATTCACATGTCAATCATTTTTACTAATTCAAAGGATTACTTGTCTTCAAAATGCTAAAAAGAACCTATCAGTGATAAAGTTCTTCCTTTTGGAAAGGATTTCTCCTCAGAGTTCCTTTTGCTGAATTCTTTTCTCACACATTCCATGCATTACTGGGACTTCAAAGGGCAGGTGCAAATAAAACCAAATAGAAATGAGATTTAGCTTAGCTAATACCTTCTTCCCTTCATGTAAAATTAGTCCCTAGGACACTTTACTAGAGACAACAGAAAGCTTTCTGTCCCTCCATCGAATTGCTTCCTCTAGCTCTTCTTTTTGCTTGTTAAGCCTCAGACATTATGGCTATTAATAGTGTCAGATCCTCTTCTCAGTTTATCATAAAACATCTGCTCCCATTTTGTCCAGTTTGGTGACAGAGATGTATGGCATGCTACGATGTATTAATCACGCTCTTCTCTTCTTCTCTTGAATGAGTATCTTCCCTTTGGTTCACACTGTTAAGTAATCTAATCCATGTGTTGGAATGACAGATACTACTTTGGAATCAAGTGTAATAATATTGGTTGTTATGGCAGGGGGACATTCCTCTGCTGGTTTATTTTTCTTTAGTATTAGTGTTACACTGGCTTGTCTCAGTGTCTGTAATAAATTACTTTTCTCTCAGGAAATTTCAAATAATTTAGTTAAGAGATTTCTAGCCATATGTAAAATAATTTCCATTCAGTCCTGGCCTACATCCATTAGTGCTATAGCTATATTGTTTAGAGATTTCATATGACTAGCCTGTCTCTAAATGTCCAGTAAAATCCACATCTTATTCTTTCCCTTTCTTTTTTAAGTTTGGGCTTGTTTTGTTGGCAATTTTTTAGTAACACAAGTAACATAAACATTGCCTTTGGGTGCCTAAGATCTTATAATGACTGAGACAAGTCAGTTAAAATGTTTTATGAGATTCTTCAGCAATACTAAGAGCCTCTGAGAATATCAGGCTAAGGGAGAGTCTAGTTTTATTAGTTTACATGCTAGAAACTAACTACCTTGTGTATGCTTTTTTAATTAATCAAAGTTAAACTGAACACACCCATTCCACCCTTGTCCCGCTTCTCTGTTTTAAACAGTTATCTACATCTTCTCCCAGTGCTTAATTTTATACCCTAATACCCATCTGAAAAACTGCGCCTCATTCATTTATTTCCTTTGTTTCCAGTACTGAAATTGTCAAGTATAATCCTGTGGCTCATTGAGATCCAACATGAAACTCAACTACATTTCCTTCATGTTAGAGGTGTTTGCTTGGGATTTTCTGAGTTTATTGATGTTTACCTAGCCAGTCAATGGGAATTTTTGTCAAATAGTGGTGTATACATGGCAATGAAAATGATAGTGTAATTTGCCTCTATTACTTCCTGATATCAGGATTCTGCTGCACTGCAAATTTCATATCTGTTGTTATTATTTATTTGACAGAATCAAAAACATGCCAGGTGCTTTGCAAAACAGAGAACAAGAAAAATCCCTTTCCAGAAGAGATGACAGCCTGAATAGAAATGGCATAATGGCAGGAGACAAAGGAAGCAGAAAGGGGAAGCAGAACAAGAGTTATAACCATAAGATCATGAGATTGGTTTGGAGGCACAGTGAACGCTATGAGGCATTTTTTTAAAGCGCATAAGGACTGTAGTTGGGATTAGAGAATGGAAATGTAGAAAAGAAGCATGGAAAGGAATGGAGAAGAAGGGAGGAACAGACTGGCAAGAGGAGGAAGAGTAAACAGAGTTGTATGGGAGAGGCCAGAACACACATCTGACAAACTGAGGATTATGACTAATGACAAGAATGAAAGACCACATCTGAAGAGCATGATGATTTCAGGAGGATGGCGAAGCAGGACATGGCGATGCTGCTAGGGAGAGAAGAGCCAGCAAAACTGCCCTGGAAGCCTGCTCTGGAAGCTTCTCACGCTAACATAACCCTGCTTCCCCATCTTCTTTCTAGCTCCCCTCTTATACACAAAATATGTATATAGAAGAGCAAAGGAGAAGGACAAGCAGCTAAATAACTTTTCCAAAGATCCTGCTGGGGAAGAAGTTTAAACTGGGATGAAACAGATTTACTCCTACTGATGCTGCTTGTGGTAGCAAGAGGCAGAGAGCATTCTGTTAGTCATTCTCATGCAGATGAATGAATGAGTCTTTGCCTCTGCTTACAAATAGTCCTTGTTGAGACATACTCAGCAAAACTGTAATACTCCAGCCAATTCAGGACATTTTAAAATGTCCTTTCATTCTAGAAGAGAAAGAAGCAAAAATTATACTATTCACAGTGAAATGGAAACAGGGAAGAAGAATCTTTGAACAAGTGTTTTTTAATGCTGAAAATAATAATTTCAGTATTATAGAAAAATATAAGGGGGATTTTGCTCATTGTAAAAAAAGTACATTTTATAACTTTTCATGAAAATTTCTCATAAAATTGGGAATTATTTTAATTATGTAGTACTGGTTGTTCTGTTTGGGTTTTTCCTAGAAAATTGGCATTTTTAGAAGGAAACTGGAAAATTGCCATGTTCAGTCTGTCAGACATTTTAAAATACCCTGATTTCCAAGGTAAGAATGCTTCAGGAGTAAGAAAGCTGCAAAGTGGCCAATCTAATCTCTTCCTCACTTCCTTCTCCTCTGCTTCAGTGATCAAACGTGTCTAATGATTAGTCTGCAAAGAGCAAAGCCAGTTTCTATGTCTCCCTGAGAAAAGGCATTTTGCCAACTACTTTAAGAATTTTTAACTGGATCTGCTTACAGGAAGTCGCTTTTTTTTTTTGCTGCAGACTGTATCTCCACTTAAATCCTCCTCAAAGCTCTTCCATTTTGCCTGGAAAGGTCTATCCGAAAGCATGCTGGAAAGGCTCAGATCTTTATGTCTCCAGTGAAACTGTTTCTGAACACAGTTATAGCTTAGCAGATGTACTGGTATGACAGTTGAGAGACTACTGCTGTTAATGGAGTATTCTGTTACCTTGGCATATATAGAGACTTTTCACTTGGTACTTCTGACTGCAAAGTATTGATGTTTAGGCCATTATAGGTACTTGCGCATTATATTTTTTCTTGTAAGTTTTAGAGGACAGCACTGGATAAATTTTTCTTCTTCAGGGTAACACAGCTTTGCATGAGTCATTCATCTTGAATGTACACCAGAGTGATATCAAGTTGGTTGTTGTGACACCTTATCAATATTCAGCCCATTTTTAGTTTCTTCTAGCAGTGGAATGATTCAAGTATTGTCTCATGGAGACAGTAGCCTCATTTAGGAATATCTTGGTGACTCTGGATAGGATTCAAATAATTCATCTGAGTGAGGAGGAGACAACTGAAAGTCATAGATGAAATATTACCAAAAATCCTTAACAAGTTGGATTTGTCCACCATTTGCTTGAAGATTTTGGTAAATAGTGACTTACTGGATTCTCAAATGCCAGCCAAGGCAGAGTACATTTTTTAAAAAATTTTCTTCAATTTGAACTTTGCTTAAGTTAATTAAGCTCTTGTCATCTCAGGGTACCATTTTAGCAATGAGGTTTACAACACCTTCTCTGTCAATGTAGCAACCTCAGCTACTAAAGAACATACCAGGTATAGAGAGTGCTCAGCAGTGCTTGAAGAATCATGCCGACCTCAGTAACTGCTCTCCACTGTTATTGAAATAATACTGGATTTAAATCCTACAGCCATGGTGTCAACTTACCAAAATCTTCCCTGCCTAAATTATTCTTCAATCAAATATAGCTCAAAGCTTTATAGCAATCCACATATCATTAAAAAAATGGGATTGCAAAGCAGTGTCATAGTATCTCCCCATAATACAGAATTTTTTACATATCATTTTTACATATTTGAAATAACCCCATTAACTCAGTTGCATACAACTCTTTGCAATAATAGACGCAGCATAAAGCAATATCAAAACATCATAGTTCATACTTTTATTAATTTTATTTAGCCAGACTCCAGATTTTGCATAATTTTACCACTGCTTCTGCCATGATAGCAGATATGGAGGTTATGTATACATATCTTTTGGTGCTGAGAGAGGATTCAGCTGTGTGGCACCTTCCCACCCTCTGCTACCAAAAAAATTAATTAAAAAAAATTCAACTGGGAAATGTGGCATAACCTCTGGGAACTGCAGTTTGACCTACCTTCTCAGTTCAGACACTTAACTGGATGAATGATTTGGGGAGGGATTTAATACCAGCTACCTCAGTAGCCACAAGGTGTTACAGGAAAAATACTGGGAAAAAAAATTTATTATAATGTATCCTGAGAGTAAAGGACAGCATGGTTGTTTTGCCTATATATTATTTTTTAACCTTGCCTATGCTCTTCCTCACAATCCTTCCCTGATATTGTCTGTCAGCCTTTTCAAGGAAAGACTTTGTTGTGAATAAAATAAGAATAGCTGCACCGACTCAAGCCACAAGCCCATATAGCCCTGAGTACCTGGCAGGTGTTCTGCCTTGGTAGGGATACAGTCCTGTTGTAAGGCCTCCACTGTCCTCTACAGATTAGGGACACCTTCAGCTGTTGACTTCCGTGCATCTTCGGGGCTCTATATCCAATATGTACAGTTCAAATGCTTCCTAAATCAGGGGGGTGCACTATGATGAGTAGTCTGAATTTGTCCTATATCCTGTGAATTTACTTCCTTCTTCTGTCAATCTCTCTCTGTCTTGCCCTTCTTTCTCCTGAAATAGAATGACCAGGGCTGCATGAATTATTCAACATAAGAGTGTATGATGTATTTATACAGTGATATAATGATACAGTGTATTTATATAGTGATATATATATGTTTTCTATTTTGTTTACAGTTTATTTCTTAATCACCCAAATATCCTGTTTCACATTTTTACTTGATACTGAGTGCTTGACTTGATGTTTTCAGAGAGATGTCTGATATTAATTCCTTATTTTTTCTTCTAAAGCAATAGTTAATTTGTAGTCCCTGCCTTGTGTGTATAGTTAGACTTATTTACCCCTTGTTCAGTTCTTTCTGATTTATCAGATTTCATCACCCCTTCATTGTCAAGGGCATTGAAAATTGTGAAATCATTTTGCAGTTCTTTACAGGCAGTTCCTCACTGATTTAACTTTTAAAAACCATTTTGTATCAAACTTTCTCATCTGACAGTTCTTAGATATCACATTTCCCTTTACTACTAATAAAAGTACTTTTGCTTAAATCCTTTGTTTTATTTCATGCCTCAGTCCAGGAATCTTTGCATGTACTTAAGTGCCCAATTGCTATAATTCACGTCTGTGTTTTTCAGGGTGGGGGAGGGAGGACTTCAAGCTATTGTCATTTATGTTTCATTAACTGAAAACCTTAAAGGTAGATTTTAGACCTTCTTCTTACCTTCTGATTCTGACAGAGTGGTTATACAACCTTCAGAGTGAAAAATTGCTAAGGGCTAGATCCATAAACTGCATCTAGGAATGCCTTCAGCCTCTTAGATGTCCTGTCTCCTCGCAAAAGCTGTAAACCCAGATTAGTCACATTCCTCTACACTAAAAGAGAAAACCTGGGTGTTTGGAAACAACCTCCACCAACTCTGTCATATTGAGCAGGGAACAATCTAAGCGAACAGAAAAAACATCCAGATGGGGGAAAAGAAACAAGTGAGTGGTGTACTGATATTGATATATTTTTCAACAGTGCCTTACTCATGGGACTGTAGGGTGCAGTGAGGTAAGACTTTCAGCGTCTTTCCCGCAGTAGCTGTTTTATATTGTTGATCCCACTATTTCCTGCAGTGAGCTGTAGCGTCAAATTACAATGCTGAGGTCACAATCTCTCTTTCTCTCTACCCCAGCGAGTGTTGAACTTTCAGTGTCAGGCAAAAACTGAGTGGACTTTGGGGAACTACCTTGTCAGTGTGAGCACTCAACACTGTGTTTAGCCACTTCTGTTTTAGTGCAAGTCTAAGCTGGGGTCTAAGTTACAAGACCAGTGAAAGCAGTGACGAGAATTTGAACCCCGACTTTGCAGACCTGTCAAACTTGCTTGTGTAAGAAAGAATCACTCTATATGTCCCTTGTCTTAACTTCACTCAAATGGCATTCTAGCAATTTTCCAAAACCTATTCTCTCTCTGCACAAGAATTGTGTCATGACCCATGTTATCATATGAATACTGAGAGTATGTAGATGTAGACAGGTGAGTAGATCCTATGAGTTATGAGTATTCATAACATACCAGAAATCTTACATAGTGAGGGAAAGGAGTGGGCAACATAAGTGAACAATGACTGACATTTAGTGTTTCTCAAGCTGAGTTGTACGTTGGACATTTGAGAGAAGGGATTAGAAGCATATTTATTTATTTATTTCTGTTTTAGAAACATATCCACTTGCCCATATTAAAAAAAAACCAACAAAACCCAACAAAACCCACACCAGAGATATATAGTACTGTGTTTATTTTTCAGTAGTTATAAAAGTAGTTCTATCAAAAGATATCACATATATCATCTCTGCTCCTCTGGCCAGTGACAAAAGTGACCCATATGCCAGAGAAGGTTTGTGATGCTACTAGAGAAAGTGTTAGAAATTTCCATCTGTTCTGTTACAGCTTAAATGTCTGTAAATCTTTCTCTGAATCAGTAGAACTTTGGGAACTAATAAGCCAAAATTTAAGAGACTCTGCAAACTATCAAATCAATCTTCCATGTGATTTTTAAAAGGAACAAACCCTAAATGACAGATATCTTTATCTCTGTCATCTATATCTACGTACCTATATTGACATAGACTAGTTCACACATTTATAATTAATTTCTTACTTTTTCAGTATGTTAGAATTATATGTTGGCACAGTCTTTCCACAGCTTCAGCATTTTTTGCTTTGCTGATATTAACTTTAATGGGTTCTGCTTTTTAATTGATAGATATTAATTGAGTAAGAATGTCAGGTACCAATAAAATAAAAGACAGTAAACAGAAATTTGGGATTAGGGAAAATGTCATAAAAAATCCCAGGTCAGCCTGTCCTTCCTGGTATGTACTGGGCAGGTACAACTTGTTTTGTATATGATGCCAAAATGGCAAAGAAAGTGGATTTTTTTGCACTGATGCCAAATAGCAGTAAAGCTCTTTCCAGACCTAATAAAGACATGAAGGAACTGGTGGAAGACTCTGGCTTTAAACTTGGCCAAAAACATCTAAGTGAGTTGATGAACTTTTATGCCAGTTCTGACATTGTGTGTTCACAGCAGGTCCTGGAGAAATGCTCCTTCCTTGTTCACAGCCCATATCACTTTCCCTTTCTAGCCCTTTTCTTTCTATGCAGTATGGGATTAAAGAGTTCATTGGTTGTTGGCTGCATGTTTACTTATGAAAAATGTCTTTTATTTGGGTTTTGAATGTAAACCATACTTACATTATTGAAAGATGTATTTGGTCTAATCTTTTGTTCTAATCCAGAGCCCAGATTTAGGAAGTGAGAAATAATTTATTGATTTTTTCAGAGAAAAAGAATATTTTCTAGTTCTGTAAAAGAAAAGCTTTTCCTGTAACATGCCTTTGCTCTAAGGTTTCCAAAAATTTGGGATCTCAACTTGAAACCATTTATGGGAATCTAACTTTTTTGAAAGCATTGATTTCCAAACCTCTGAAATACAAGAATTTTCAATTTATTACAAACTGCAGAAATAAAAAAAAAATCTTTAAAAATAAAAGGAAAAGCCTAATCTAGTGAATATTTTTGACATTTTAGAGCCTCGATTTATTTTATGCTTTAGTTCTCCCTTTCTTATATATATATATACCCATATGTCTGCACTTTCACAGAAGAGAATCATAGAATGAGAATAATTTAGTTTGGGAAAGGGTTAGATTTAGTCTAACACTTAGCCTAGTACTGCCAAGTCCACCAATAAATCATGTCCTTAAGCACCACATCTACATAACTTAATATTCCCAAGGATGGTGATTCCATCACTTCTCTGGGGAAGTATTTTCAAATGCTTGACAACATTTTCCATGAAGAAATTTTTCCCAATAGCCAATCTAAACCTCCTCTAACACAACCTGAAGCCATTTCCTTTCGTCCTATCACTGGTTGCTTGGGAGAAGAGATCAGCCTGTCCTTGCTACAACTTCTTTTCAGGTAGTGGTAGAGAGCGACAAGGTCCCCCTGAGCCTCCATTTCTCCAGGCTAAACAACCCCAGTTCCCTCAGCCGCTCCTCATAAGAACTGTGCTCTAGACTCTTAACCTGCTTTGTTGCCTTTCTCTGGACATGCTCAGCACCTCAATGTCCTTTTTGTGAGGGGCCTAGAACTGGACACAGCACTCAAGGTGTGGCCTCAACAGTGACAGGTACAGGGGAACAATCAATGCTCTGGTCCTGCTAGCCACACTATTTCTGATACAGGCCAGGATGCCATTGGCCTTCTTGGCCACCTGGGTACACTTTTGTCTCATGATCAGCCAGCTGTTGACTGACCAACACCCTCAGGTCCTTTTGTGCTGGGCACCTTGCCAGCCGCTCTGCCCCCAGCCTGTAGCGCTGCATGGGGCTGTTGTGACTGAAGTGCAGGACCTGTCATTTTTCCTTGTTGTAGCTCATTCAGTTGGCCTTGGCCCACTGATTCAGCTTGTCCAGATCCCTCTGTAGAGTCATCCCATCCTCCAGCAGATCGACACTCCTGCCCAACTTTGTGTCATCTGCAAAGTGACTAAGGGTGCACTCAATTTCCTCATCCAGATTATTGCTAAAGATTAAACAGAACTAGCCCCAACACTGAGCTCTGGGGGACACCACTAGTGACTGGCTGCTGACAGAATTTAACTCCATTTGCCACCACTTTCTGGGCCAGCCATCCACTTTTTACTATGCAAGCACTTTCCACACCATGAGCAATCAGTTGTTTCAAGAAAATGCTGTGGGAAATTGTGTCAAAGACTTTACTAAAGTCTAGACACCATCCACAGCCATTCCCTCACCCACTAAATTGGTCACCTTGTCATAGAAGGGACTCAGGTTGGTCGATCAGAACCTGCCATTCCTAAACCCCTGCTGGTTGGGCCTGATCCATTGGTTGTCTTGTACATGCCATGTGATCTTACTTAAGTTGATCTGCTCCAAGACCTTCCCCTTCCAGCACCAAGGTCAGGCTGACAGGCCTGTAGTTCCCCAGATGCTCCTTCCAGCCCTTCTTGTAGCTGGGTGTTACATTTGTTAATCTCCAGTTATTTGGAACTTCCCTGGTAAGCCAGGACTGTTGAAAAATGATGGAAAGTGGCTGAGAGAACTCTTCCATCAGTTCCCTCAGTACACTCAGGTGGATCCTATCCAGGCCCTATAACACTTGTGTGCACATAAGTAGCAGAGCAGGTCATTGAAAATTTCCCTGTGCATTTTGGGGGCTTGATTATGCTCCCTATTCCTGTCTTTCAGCTCAGAGAGCTGGGTACCCAGAGAACAAAGCTATATGTTCAGGCTGTCTGGTCTTCTTCCCCACTCCCAAAACTTTTGGCACATGGAGGCAGCCTGCTTCTGTACTTTTAAGATTTCCCTCTTAAAGTACATCTAGCCTTCCTGGACTCCTTTGTCCTTCAGGACTGCCTCCCAAGGGACTCCGTCAGCCAGGCTCCTAAGTAGGCCAAAGTCTGCCCTCTGGAAGGCCAAGGTAACAGTCCTGCTGATCCCACTCCTTACTTCTCCAAGAATCGAAGTCTGTTATTTCAGGATGTTCCCAAACAACAGATCCAACAGGACACCCCTTGTTGGCTCCCTCGGAAACTGTGTGAGGAAAGTATCTTCTACACCTTCCAGGAACCTCCTAGACTGTCTTCTCTGTTGTGTTGTATTTCCAGCAGACATCTGGTAAGTTAAGTCCCTCATGAGAACAGTAGCCACTGAATATGAGACTTTCCTAGCTGCTTACAGAATATTTCATCCACCTCTTCATGCTGGTTGAGTGGTCTCTAAGAGATTCCCACCATGACATCTTCCTTGTTGGCCTTTCTTCTGATTCTTACTCATAAACACTCAACCCTAAGATCACCATAATTAAACTCTAGAAAATCAAAACACTCCCCAAAATGCAGGACTAACTGTCCTTGTCTATCCCTCCTGAAGACTTTGTTGCCATCTTCTGCAACACTGCAGTTGTGTGGGTCTTCCCACAATGTGTCTGTTATGGCAATTATGCCATAGTTTTCCAGCTCTACCACGGCTTCCAGCTGCTCTTGTTTGTTGCTCATGCTGCGTGCATTGGTGTAGATGAGTAGCCAGGGAAGCCTCTCCACATTAATATTACAAATGAACTTTTAACCAGCGGACAGCAATTCTAATCAAAGCTGAAGTATCAAGGAAAACAAATTGAGATGGTCAGTTTGGAGGCAGGTTTCCTAATAAATACACAGAATTGCTTATATGCTTCATTAAATATTTCAGCTAAGTGAAACTTAAGAGAAGATGCACTGTTGTCAACCATAATTAACACTAATTTGGACAAGGATATCTCAAACTCTACTGTGGTAGATCTTGATTACTAGAGCCAACAGAAATTTTTTTAGGCAGTTCAAGATCTACAGTTTTCTTATTATAAAGCATTTATACTGTCAAGAATTTGCCACTTAATATGTAAAAATATATGGAACACATTCTTTCTGAAAATTTAATGCTTTAGTGTTTTCTAGTGTTTGTTGAAAGCATGGTTTAACTTATAACTTTAAGTTCTAACTTATGCAAACAACAGGCAAGCTTCACCAAAAAGATAAGTGCAGATTTTCTAGATGAATCAAATTAAGTTTAAAGCTAGTACAATATATTAATATTATTCATCTTTGCCAAATTGAAATGTAGAAATTTTCACACTAGTCCATCCAGAATTATACTTTATCTGTACAGTTATGAATAACTGTACATTCATTTTAATGGTGAATAGAAAATGAAAGATTTAGATATTTGTGTCATCACATTCTAATTATCACCAAAGCTGTGCATAATTCCTTATATATATAACTAGGCAAAATTCTTGGGCAAAAGCTTAAAAGGCCTTGCCCTAAGTTTACCAGAAATTTTCTCTATCTACCCATGGGTGCACACAGATATTCAAGCACACACACACAAATAGATGTAGAGAGGCCTGTCAAAATCTTGTTTCTGTACGGAGGAACTAGAGACATTAAGAATTAAAGAGCTTTTTAAAGAAACCTCTGCCTTTGTGCAATATCTGAATCAAGATTTCACAGAAACCTCCATGTGCATAAATGTAATTTTGAAAACCCAACAAAAACAAACACTGAGAGATGTAATCTGCAATCTTTCTTGCCTTTCTTGTCTTTCTTGCCTCTTTCCTTTGCTTTTATTTTGATAATACCTTTATTTTCCACCTTCTCACTCCCATGCTTTTGGACAAGCCAACAGAAATGCTGACTACCTGCTTTCCCACAAGGGACCGAAGAAATAACATCAGAATTATACAATATGTGCTTTAAAGTAATGAACTAGTCCCTCTGTCACCCTTGAAAATAGTAGACACTACTTTCTCCACTTCCTTCCCTCCAGACTGCCCTCATGTGCATTTTGTACTGAATTATCCTTCAGGAAAAAAACAGTTCAAAAGTTCTGAAACCTTTTTTTCATGATTACCAGATGGAATGGAGTTGGTGAGGTGAATATAACCAGAATTAAAAATATCAAGTGCCATTAGGTGACATTAAACGTAATGAAATCTCAAGGTCAACTTAATTTCTTGCATTTCCTTATCTCTTTGACTCATAGTACTGTATCTCAGTAGCTGCCACCAACAGCTACCATCAGAGTGCTTGGCTAATTAGTAATCAGTCATGTCACTTGGTGTGATCTCATCCACTGTGACTGTTGAACCTGAGTGCAACAATGAAAAAGGAGTTTGAAAACTCTTAGCAACAATGTGTTTAGTCCACACATTTTAGCAGCATTATATGCCTGTAGTTCAAGCTTTCATTATACTACACTAAAAGGCATGTTTGAATTTGATGGTTTTGGGAGTTATTCATTTAGGGATAGTCTGTAGCACTAAAAAGCACAGCATTTAGCTACCAAACAAATAACCCCATCAAATGCTAAAAGGCAAGATTTCTTAGCAGTTCAACAGCATTAAGATAGGGGAAAAGCACTTAAATAAAATTCCTACTCATATATCCTTTCCCATCAGTAACCATTTCAGCATGGAGACTACCCATCGTAGCTGAATGAAAACAGAGATCATTTCACCCCTGGGATGTGATCCAGCAAAGTGCTTAAGTACAGCTAGAATATAAGGACAAAAATATTCCATCAAAATGACTATATGATGACCCACATGATTAAACATTTCACAGAATTGTAGGTAGGTGCTTTTCTGGATTAGGGTCTCAGGAATGAGACATCTAAGATCAGGCTTTCATGTGGTGAAAATATTTACAAGTCTTTTTAAGAGATGACATATAGATAAAAATTACTATATTGCATTTGACTTCTAGAATCAGGACAACTTCATATGTTAAAATCCTGCACATTAAATGATCACTTCATTCACAAACTAAGCAGTTGTCTGAAATGGCAAGCGTAAAGTGCTAATCTCTGTTACTAATAAACAAAAGTAAATCATGGCAGAAAACTCGTTTATGTGCAGTAATCTCCAGAGGATTAGCATTTCAAGGGATCAGATTTCCTAAAACTCCTCTTTCCTGATAACAGCCTCTACTGTGAGGTGACACACCAATAGGCATAAATTATCTAGAGCGCAGATAAGAAGAGGCCATTTGGGGGTTCGAAGTACAGTATAAATAGATGCAAAACAGTAGGGAACTGGTGCTCATCACAAACCTCAGAAGGATTAGCAGTTCAAGCTCTGATTTCCTTGCTGTTGTTAGCTGTGATTTATCATCAGACAGTGCCTGAGCGTCTGTCTTATCTCTGATAATTTAATGGCTTAATGGCAGTTCCTTTATCTGGGGGTCATAATTAAGCTTGTTTGATCAGTTTCCTAACAAGCACCTCCTGTATTTTTAGCTATGCCTATTTTTTTCTCTGTGTGTAGCAGTATTTTTGCTAATTAGTATTAACAATATCATTGTTAACAATTATTGGTAATGATAACAATCTCTTAAAAGGTTAGCATCTATCTGGAGGAAAAATGTAAGCCAAAATGTAAGCCAAAAAGGATGCAAGATTTTGAATTTAAATATATTTATAGGAAATTTTAACTGTGGTGTCTCATCATCCCTTTTTGTTAGGCAGATTCAAATATAACTCAAATGCCTAACTGAATAAAAGAATTTTCAATTGAATCATATTTCTTTGGTGCAAAATTAACAGCAATTTGAAAGTAAAGATGACTCCTATCTTACAGTGCATTTACTGTCCTTCTCTATCTTGCTACTAATAAGCTGCTTCTTCCTCTCTCATTACATTTTTTTCAACAAAAGATGAATTCTAAGACCTTATTATGGCTGTTTGAAAACACAGGTGTCATCAAAATGACACCTTAGCTGATAAAATCAGGACAAAAAGAAGCAGCTAATTATTTTTTTTAATGTACTGAATAACGGATATTTGAAAGGAAATCTTTCTAAGATTTTATTTTTTAATACAATGCAGTGACAAGCAAACAAATGCATTAAATGTGATGGGGTTTTTTTTTGTTTTGTTTTGTTTTTAAGGAAGATCAAATAAAAAAGAAACAAATTCAGATCGACCACATTATTTCTTAATTATTGATGTAATTTTCTTAATGAAATACCTTTCACAGGGAGATGTGACAAGTTTACATTGTGCTATTTAGGGAAACAGAGTGACTTGCTGTAGAAAGACATCTAAAGAACCTGACCAAATGTATCTAGACACAAGAGGTATGGTTGCAATATGCGTATAAATCTGTGCATATATGAATTTATATGAATTTGCACATGTATGTATGTGGTTTTGTATTACATATGTTATGTATTCTTTTAGTCATATGCGTAAATTTATGCATTCGCAGACTGATTAAAGTTTGTTGTTAAAGTAGGTCTTATTTATCTTTCGAAAAAAAAATTAATAGTGGGACACAAAATACGTATGTCTAGCCTAAATTAATTATTTAGGTACTATAATTAATGCAGAAAGACAAGGTTATTAGAAAATTAATCATTCCACTTACCTGACTTGCTTGTTTTAGAATTAAATTAATTGCTTTTCTTTCTCCTGGCTATAGATAAACTCCAGATGATGTGGCTGAGCTCATACATGGTTTAGGGTTAGAGGAGACTAATTCTACCCACATGAATGAAAGAAATAGTAAATTTCAGAATGAGAATTTCTAATAGTTTCTTATAAAGAAATGTACGTCCCTGTTGCTTGCAAATGGAAGAACAGTCACAGAATAAGTATTATATATATGTGTATATAAATATATTTCCAGCATCACATAGAAAAAGTCTCACCTGAGAACCCTGAATAAACCAACCTTTTCCTCTGGATATTATCAAATAATCTATAGTAATATTGATTAAATATGCAAAGACTTGCAACCAACTGCAAAGAAAAACAAAACAAAAAAGCAACACATCTGTTCTCCTCTACTAATAATGCAGTTTTACTGACTTTTGCTGAGTTTTGCAGGTGGATCAGAAATGGCTTGTGTTCAGCAGTTTGGGTCTGGCATCAGGAATTTGATTTTAAGCTTGCTATCTGGCCAAGAATACAGCAGAGGAATTTACTTGGAGTATTACAGACTATAGTCTGGAATGAGGTTTTTTCTGCACAAGCCCCTTGGTCCAGTACTTAGTGAAATCAATGAGAAAATTTTCACTGACTGTGAGATCAGGGTGAAGGTGCCAGCCACATTGCAGCTGCAGCTGGCTGTTGCCTGGGAAGCTGGAATTTTACTGAGCTGTGAAAGAAGCAAAATGTGTGAAAGACAGAAATGACAAGGTGCAAGGGAGATTGCACTGTACCACACTGAAATCCTCACCCGGTATCTGCAGCTAAGGCCACTGACACTTGGGCGCTGAGCTGACTCTGGGAGGCCTTGATGAGATAAACCCACACAGTCACCCAGACGTGTGCTTTACACATCAACTTCACAGATAACTTTCCAAAACTAACAAGACAGAAACATTCTTCAGTGAATACTATTTTTGTTGTTGTCAGTATGTGACAAGTTTAGAAGAATTTTTTCCACCACTAGAACAAATTGTTAAGGATATGTAAAATAGGAATCTTTGCCCAGCTCACAGTGAGAATAGAGACAGCATCATGCAGTCACCAATGTGTTGTGTTGTTAGTTGCTCAACTAGCTAGTGCCAGATATAATACAGTCAAATAAATCTCCAAGAACAAAAACATCACGAACCTTGTGATGTGCTGAAACCTTTGTTTTAAGTTTGCCAAAGGTTTCAGTGGATCTTGCTGTTGTCAATATAGAAAAAATAAATATCCTTAACATATCTCATTGCCTTAACTTTGGATGTTACTTGCTATTACTTGCAGAAATAATTCTCATTCTAAAAAGAAATCATAGATATTACAAAACAACTGCTCATGTGTCTGAAAACTGAAATAAGTTTCCAGTTGATAATGTAAGTTGGTTTCTGTCTCTGGGTTAATGGTCAGAATCAGAACTGGATTAAATATGCTGGTTTGATTTTGTGTAGTTTTGCATGAAAATAATCATGGTCTGGTAACATATTCAGTCCCATTGTTCTTCCTGCCTTTGTAGCTTTAATAACATGATTTTATTGGCTATATGTGTATATAAATATAAGCATATCTACATACATAGATACTGGTATATAAAACCATAAATCCTCACTTGTTCTTTGATGTACAAACAATTTTCAAGAATCTATTTTCACCCACAAACAGGCATGTTATTACTGGAAAAGAGTCCCAAATATGATTTGAATACTTCCATCACAAAGATAAATTTTATTCCCACGAGAATGTAAATGTTGTTTTCACTAGATTAGATCCAATTATATCCGTATAATAAACAATCTCCTTGATATTTAAGGCATTTTTTATTGCATTAAGAAAATTTTGCATAATATGGTCTTCTCATCCAAACTCTCAAATTCTGTTTTCAGTTCTTCCACTGATTTACTATTTTATTATAGAGAAACCCATTAATCTCTCTGAACTTCAGTTTACTAATTTGAAGTAGATGAGGAGACAAGTATGATTTAATTGATGTTTATAAAACATTTTGAGACCTTGTAATGAAAAATAAGACAGAAGTGATAAATATTCTTAAAGGTATGCTCTTTTTCTTTGCTTCAGCTTTTGCCAAAAATCTATCTCTTATTGTTAAATTTAGTATTATCTGTTACTCATACTCTTTTCACAGTCAGAATTGTCCAAAATGTTACACCATTATGTGTTTTCATACTCAAATCACCATTTTCCCCCAAAAAATGTAAAGTGTTGTGGGCATGGTATGGCTCTTAAAAGGCAAGTTTTTAATTAAATATTTCCTGTAATTTCATGATGCTCTTATTAAATTCCAAAATTTGCAATTCCCTGCGTAATGGCAGACTGCTGTATACATATGGAAACCCAGTAGCATCCAGCTCAAAATGTTCAGCAGAGAAACCTGTTGAATATTCAGATGTTAGGGGACAAAGCAGTAAGAATGAGCCTGATAATAACACAAACCAGCATGCTGTGATCTGAATACACAAGAATAAATACTTATATGTAAAAACCTTAATATATGTAGCAATCTCTCTATGTAAAGCAAAACCTTATTTTTTTTTTTTAAAGTAATAATCAGGTTTCTATGTTCAAATGTGCTTATATCTATTTATGAAGAATAATAATTCAGTCACAGAGTATTTGGAGTGAACTAGAAATACCAATTTGAGGTTTCCTTTGGAGTTGATGGTCTTCAGAAAAGCAGAGCAGGCATTGACATATTTTCAGTTTTGATCTTTCCATTCTGGAGGGACAGGAAATATTGGGTTTATTCCAGGCCTATTTCGTATTCTGGAATACAGTTTCTCCCATGATAACCTAATTGCATAGTTGCAGAATACCACAGCCATTGGAACTAATAGCAATACAGTATCTTAAACATTGCCAGACCAATGAGACAGATCAACACCTGGTCTCTCGTTCTTATATGTGGTCCATACAAGCTGCTTCCTTGGGGAAAAATATGTAAAGTTCAGTAATAATTCTTCAGATCCAAAGGGGGTCCTAACAAGGAGAGGGGGACGACACATTAACTCATTTTGTGATCAGAGCTATTTCTTGGACTTCAAGCAGTAACTTGCTGTTAAAGAACACAACACAAAAGATAGCACCATCCACATCTGCATTGTTATTTCCTTGCCATTTCTATTGGGCTGATGGGGGAAGTAGTATCTCTCTCAGGGATTGAGGGAGATGACAAGTTGGAGAGGGTTATTAATTACCAGTTACTATTCATAGGTTTTCTGTTTAAATGTGCAGGAATATGAGATTTGGATGTGAAATCAAGCTCATATCTCCCAGGCAGCTGTGCTGCACTAGAAATACATAATTTAGAACACTTCTAACTTCAAGCTCTTGCATGTCATTTTAATGGCTCATTGACAAAATGATGTAGGGGGAAGAGCAAAAAAATTAACTCCTCCCAGATGAGAATCAGAAAGAGAGATCACCCCTCTATTCATATAGTTGTGCAGGGATACTGTTTTGGTAAAAAAAAAAAGGGGACGGGGGAAAAAAGGAAATTGCAAGTTGTAGGCATTAAGTAAAAAATACGTCCCTATAGTTACCTTGGTAGGTGTCAGCTATATTGTGTAGCAGATAAACCCATGCTGACCTTTTGTTCCAGAGCAGACTGGGAAAAGTCAGCAGCAGTTGCTTACATGACAAATCTGAACCTACCACTGGCAAAGAGAATATCTCTATATGATTTCTGTGACAAGTGAAGTAATTTTCATGTCTTCCCCACTGCAATTTCAATAGGTGGGAAACTGTTTTCATATCACAGATCTTCACATTTTGCTTAGAAAAGGTTCTGCCAGATACAACATGTGAAGCATTATAGTTTATACTTTGGAAAAGAAGCCAGATCCTCAGGGAGAAATGATGAAACTTCACTCTCATCAAGATTCTTCCCCAAACACAAGAAAATTGATACGCTGCTTTGAAGAACTGTGATTATAAGTTAAAAGCAGGCCACCACAAAGGGTCAAAAATCCAATGCACATTGGCCAAATGCTTGCTGTTACAGAAAGTGGTTAAGGCTTTATCAAGGCACAAGATATCAGTAGATTTGGCATAAAAATAAAAGATTCCTCATGTTGTGAAAGATTATAAAGATTAGACTTTACTATGAAGTCTCCCTGTGTAGTACTGTGAAAAACCCAAACAACTCCCTTATAATTCAATCTTAATCTCATTGACCCTTTTGCGATTGGTTTTAGTGTCTGTTTTTTACTAATTTGACAAATATCTCTAGCTCAATACTATTATTTAATTAGAGATAACAGTTTCAGAATGCTCAGCTAGACTTGTTCTTCCCCTTCTTTGAATAACTACTTTTTCTTGCAAGCAGATAAGTCACTGTTACCATATAGCACATTCATTTTGAGTCTAAATTTACTCTTTTTCATGACCAAAATAACTCACAAGGAACATCAGAATTCATATCTATATGCAGTTTAACTTACATTCATTAACTGAGAAACATAATTATCTCTGTGTAAAATGAGGTGATGATAACTTTTTTTCACAAATCCTGAAGGTCTCAGAAACTAAATACCTACTGGTTGCCCATGTTGATTCATTGGTATTACTACATGCATGTAAGGTTGGAGAGGTGTTTTCAGATTCTTAACAGAGTGGGAAAAAATCTAAAATTTTTGAAGTTTGCTGATAATAAATGATGATGGTTTGTATTTTCCTGTGAAGAATAAATATTCAGATCTACTCCTTTCATTTTCATTTCAAGCTCCTTTCATTTTCTTTTCCAAATGAAACAAGTATTTAATTCCTATAGAATTAGGACAAAACAGCATTTCATTGACAGCACTTTCCTCTCCTCTGCAGGAAAGGAATGATTCATACCAAATGGTGTGAGTTGGCTGTGAAGTTCTCTTCACAGTTGTTTCTCAGGCCATGCACTTCCGTGGCAATTTTATCTACATAGAGACCATAGTATCAAACACAGGAGAACAAATCTTCTGGTCAGTTTTAAAAGTTAGTGTTGGTGCATATATTGCTGTTAAAATGTACACTTTTGCACTGTTTCTTCCTTTTCTGTGTTTGTATTACCAGTATTTGATGGCACAACTGAAAATAGAATAAAATTGGTCTGCATAAAAATGTTCTATAATTTGAAGAGCTTCCGAAGAAGGTAAAGGAGACTGTGGTTTTGGTCTACTGAGTACTGACTGGTCAAAGTTCCCCTCCATGTTCTGTTGCGATTCATTAGGGATTTTTCATTTAATTTGACAAGGGTTATCCTTCCTCTTGTTTTCAGATGTTGTCACAATAAAGAAAACTCAAAACATGTCAGAAACATTTGTCAATATTGTTTTCACTTTTAGAAGTATGTGTAGTGACCCCAGTATTGCTATAGGTGGACAACTGGAGGAAGGAAAGGAAATCAATCCAGAAATTATAAGAGATGGAGCCTTTCTCAATGCAATCTTTTTATCAAACAGAAGAGATAATTTCAAATTTTCGTTAATGCTCTGCAATTAATTTACAATTGTCTGTTCAGTTCAAGGAAGTCCAGATTCATGACTGCTCTTTCAGTATTTGTCCTTTCTTCTTGAGAAATTGTGTTGGAGAGTCGGGAAGGGAAGGGAAGGGAAGGGAAGGGAAGGGAAGGGAAGGGAAGGGTGATACTTTGATCATTCACAATATCATAGCAGAATCAAATACCATCAAAATAAAGAGACACAGATGACTTGTAGAATGGCCTAATTTTTGTAATTACATGATTAGATTCATTCAGAGCCACTGATCTCTTCAGACACATGTGTAGGTCTATTGATCACAAATCTGCCTCACTGTTATACTAACAGATGCACAGTTATTAATCTTGGAAAGAATCCACATCCCCTTTTCAAAAAGATCAGAGAAGCTAATTAAGGATGACACGGCATCTTGTGTGGAGGAACTGCTCTGCCCTTCCTATAAATGGGAAAAATGATTCCAGAATGCCAGAATCTGTGAAAAAAATACCAAGAAAAGTAATTATACGATACATCATAATTTTTTCATTCTTCTCTGCTGTTTCAAGCCAATATCTTTGTGAAATTGCATGTTCAGTGTAACAAGTGCAGCTCTGCAAATGCATGACACCTGCTAACTGTTCTTCCCTTCTCAAACTTCTCATTTACCAACCTTTGTTAAGTGTTCCAGTGGGTTGACACAGCAAAATTCATGCCAAAAACTGCTCTCTACAAGAGCACTAATAGCTCAAGAGTATGAGCCAGGGTTATTAAACCACATCCTGAGCAGTGTCTGGGCTATTTGGAAATATAAATAAATAATGAGGAAAATACAGGAAATCTGTGCTTAGAAGAGATTAGTATTCAGATTGTTGGAGTTCAAATACTGCCAGAAGTATATGATGTACAAAACATAGTATTTGTATATTCATTTTACAAGATAAAATCGAAGATCTATTAAGAGACTTGCCTTGGTGAACAATAATGAAATATATACTTCAGAAATTAACCAAATCAAAGACCATATAACTTCTAGTCTGCTGTTGAGATTTTGGCCTGTCCTATTCAAACAGATTATTTTATTTTTTTTCTGCCATACATGAACCTGTTGAAACTGTTTTCATATACTTTGGAAATGACTACTCCAGACACTTAAATAGTAAAACAAGACATTATCATCAAAATAAATAGATTTGTGCGGAATAAAAAAACAGAATCTCCTAGAAAAGGAACATAAAGGCAGCTTTTGCCATCATTTTGGTAATTTAAATACTGATAATGTTCACATTTATTTTCTTTCCTTGCTCCCTGATAACTAGGACTAACCTTAATACGGAGGTAAGTGTTTCTTGGACTTTTAAAGATCTGGGGATGCTCCTCCCATGAACATCCTCTTTCTCTGTAGGATATCTGAAGTATCTTACTCCTCCTTCTTGACAGGATAAGGATTTCAAGTCATTCAGCATGTGCTAAAAGGTCATTACACAAATTATTGTCATGACACGACTGCTATAGTAACACTTTTAGAATGACAACAGTGTCCTATATTGCTTTTTCAATGACTAAGCTTATGAAATTTCTGGGAGATCAATGACATTTTTATGTTAGAGGCCTTAAGACCTCTGGATGTGTGGTTAAGGACATAAAAGTAGATAAGGTGCAGCACCTACAATGTTGTTGTCCTCAACTGGGGAGGTAAAAAGTACAATAGGATGGAAAAGTTATGATCACAGTATTGGAGACCAGGATTGTAAAATGAGTTCTCAGAAAGAACAGAGAAATTGCAGCTATTAGAGGATAAATCAGGGCTTGGCTTCTCAATTTTACTCAAGATCTTTCTTTGCCTAAGGCTGATTGTGTTAAACTTAAGTCACAATAATCTAAAAATATGGGTGAAGAATGAGGGGCTATAGCAACATTGGAATACCAGCTTGGGTGCACTCAGACCTGAAGAGTATGGTAAGTGATTTTGCCCATAGAATCTTGTTCCTAAATCATCTGTTTTACTTAGCTCAAAAGATTATAAATTCTCACAGCAGTTTGTTTTGTTTTGCTGAGAAGTAGAAGGAAAATAGGAAGAAGTAAAGGCGGGGAAGCATGTAAGGCAAGATTGATTTTGGAGTCTGTAATGGCAGGTTTATTGATTCTGACTCATGAAGTATGAAGTTATAGATTGGTGTGATGTTACAAAGCCAGCTAAAACAGCTACATAATGTCACACACTACCTAAGTATTGGTCAATTAAATTCTTGCTTTATATCTTTTGGCTGTTTAATGTACGCAGTAGACATGATTTAACAGCTGGATCAACCATTCAGCCTCTTATTTTTTAGTAGCAAACAGTATTGTGTACTATACAAAATTAGGGGCATAAGAGCTATATGATTCTCCTAAAAATAAGATTTTAATATAAAAAATAAGAAGAGAGATGGTGGTGACATTTACATATTTTTAAATATTTCTAGTTAAATGCAAATTAATCTGTGTTGAATCAAATTTTTGCTTTACTAAGAAAAAAAAATAAATGTACTGTTATTTTTTGTTCATACTAGTAGTTTGTCTATGAGGGTAAGGTGAAACAAAACTCAAAAAGACTTTACGTAGGAAGAAAAAGTGCCATATGTGGTATTTAGTCTTCCAGAGGTATTTCAGTTAAGCATCATGATGACAGATTTCCAGGAAGAAATCTTTCAGCTTGGCTTATGTACTGACTTTAGAGTCAATGGAAAGAAAAAGACTGGTATTTAAATTAGAGTCCCAAAGTAAGCTGTTTGCTGTTTGTGAAATTTAAGTTTAGAGTGTTTTTCTTCTTCTCACAGTAGAGCTGGCCGGGTATGCAAATATTAGCCAAGATGATCCAAAATTCTCATTCTCAATTTTACTTGGGGTGCAAAAGTTTCTGTAATGTGTATGTCTGACATCTGTAGAAGGCGGTATGAATACAGTAATTTACTATTTTTTAAGTGTGATGGTTATATGGAAAATTGCTTTAGAAAACAAATGACAATAAAATGTCTTCAAAACAGTTATTTTTTCTACTCTTTTTGTCTAAAGTAAAGAGGAGCACGATTAGAAGTGTAAACAGTTACACAAATATGTAAGGATGGACCTTTACAAGGCTTTTTATAAAATTATTTGCATGATTGAGCATCACTGCACTAGTCTCTGCCCTGTTCAGGTGGCTAACATGTATCTAGATAATGTAGCTAGAGCAGCAACAGTTAGTATACAAGCACCTTTTGCGACGGGATAAAAATGGTTTGTTTCTTTTACTAGTAAATATTTTTCTCTATTTCTGTTTCTAAATATTTGTACTGCAGCATTTTTTCCCTATCCCTATGAATGCACATGTACACCCACAAACACACACACACTCCTCTGAATACAAAAACCTTAAGGTAGCAGTTTAAATACAGAAGAAACATGAAACTGAGAGAAAGCTGTTAGTGTTATCCTTATTTCTGGATTGAACTTGGAGATATGTAGATGTTACAATTACTTAAGTGATGTTCCACAGCAAATCTGAACAATTAGAACTAATTATTTTATGCCCCTGTATAGTGGATTTGAGATTTTCATTGATCTCTACATTACAAGAACAATAATGAAAACTTCCCTGATGGAGCACACGGTCTGTACCTATGAGGACCTGCTCAGAACAGACCAAGGCCTTGTACACCCAGATTTCTTTCTTGCAACAGCCAGGATACAGAAAGTGGGTGTGGACATGGCCAGAATCTTCACCATGAGCTCAGATGCCCTTGTGGGTCCCCCAGTCCAGGCACAGTCCAGAAATTATCCTTTCTGTGTTCTGCATCTGTGCTGTTCATAATCTAGCAGAACAGAAATTGTATTTGAGGGAAATGAAACTCCAGAGGTAGCAATCAGAATAATTGCATTAAAACTACTACTTGACATACAGGTAATTTAAAAAAAAAAAAAAAAAAAAAAAGGTTTATTTACAAATACCTTTCCAGAAGCATTTTATTTAGCTGTGTAAACTCCATGACACTCCATGTTTAAAATCTACATACAAATTGTTCTTTATTCCAACATACTTATGTGAAGATCCATGCCCACATGTATTGATTTCCTTGTCTGGTGAAGTCCCCTTTCCAGCAAAATTTTCCCATTATAGGAAAGTGAAGAAATGCTAAGATTTTGTGAAGCAATCTTCTTAATATGTTGACTAATTTGGAGCCATAGGTTTTCTAGTTGTCTAAATTTGAATACGACAGAGTAAGTGGAACACACAAGAAGCCCCAGAATCTTCAAAGATATATTTTTCAAATGAGGTCTGGACACATACCTATTTAATCTTCTTCAATTTGTCTCAAGAAAACATGGATTAGAATTTATGAATTCCTATCTCTGCATCTTATGCATATTTCATTAGGCTTCACTGTTCCAGAGCAAGAAGGATCTGCTTCTGTAAGTGTTCCTTCTAAATGGATCCAAAAAACAGTGAGTAGTTTCTAACTAAATTTTATACATTCAGTTCTTCAGTTAATGAATTTGAAGTCACTCCTGCATTTTACTGCTATCTGATGAAAAAATGTAGAAGCCTCTCACTACAATTTAATAAAGATATTATTGTCATGTAACTTTTACGCAGGAGAAAAGTTGCATGATGTTTCACTAAATAAAATTTGCTCACACCAACTGTTGGACTTGTGTCAAGCACTAGCTATCACAACACAGACTAATGTAGAAAAAGACATCCTCCACAGGAAAGAAAAAAGGACAAAAAAGGTAATGGATGATTGGATGACAAACATTTTATTAAAAGTTATTTTTGGTGTTTAAGATATCCAGCTGGAGGTGGGTTAGATAAGTGAGGTAAAAATGCATATATATAATGATGAAGGTTTTCATTTTTGCAGAAAACAAAGTGTGTTTTTTTCACTCTTTCTGTAACCCACCTATCTAATATGGATCTCCCTGGTTTTCTATTAAATAATTATAATTAAAGTCACAGTAACTATGAAAGCAAATTTGGAAATGGAATAAACATTCTAGGAACATGAAGGGAATTTAACCCTAATTTGCTATTTCCCTCCAAAATCTCTGTGAAAATGATCCTTCAATTTCAGTAGAATCTGAAGACAAAAAGAAAACACAGAGAAGCTGAAGAAAAGTCAAGATGAAATTTTCTTTTTCCAACTGCTTTTTATATACCATTTCTGGGCCTGTTTCTCAATTAGTGATATATGATGAAAGCATCATGAAGTTGAGGAAATTACTGTGTCTTAGTCATTTACTGCTGCTGCATCCCCAAAGCGTATAGATTGCACTGTTATCTATACTGCTCCTTTCCTGCTCAACCTGATAGGTCTTGTGTGAGGCCAGGCTGCTTTATGTGAAATGGAAGAACAATCACGGCAGTGATTCACTTCTCCTTTTCCCTAGCCAAAATAACTGAGCCAATTCACAGTGGGAGCATAGGTATGCAGTGCTGAGCCTCACAAGTAATAAGTATTAACTCCTTGGATGAAAAAGGAAACAGAGAAGGAATTAGGTCTGTGAGCTGCATATTGCCTCCAGTGTGATGGGAGTGGGCACACTCCACTCACAGTCATGCCTAAATCCAAACTCCATCTCTTTGTAATCTTGCATGGATCTCATCAGTTTAATGTTGCTTACTATGAGCCACAGCTATAATCTTACACTGAAGGGAAAAAAGAAAAAAAAAATTATAGAGAAAGAAAGCTTTCTTTTCTGTTAGCTTGTTTTGCATTGTGTTTGTTTGCTTTTTTAACATCTGAGTAAGTCAAATTTCATGGATCAGACCCACAGCTTGTGCAAATCAGCTCCACTAGATTGATTTCAGTTCAGTTGAGAATCTGGCCCAGTAATTTTTAAGTCAAACAATATAATTGATTTACATGAAATGTTATATGCAAGAATGAACTGGGAAACATGATGTGGGATCCTTTTATTCAGTTTTTTAATTGCTTTTACATAATTCTACAAGGCAGAGATTATTACATTACAGGACAATGTTTGATCCCCTTTGATTAATTTAAATCTCATTTAAAAGTTCCTGTGGGAGGGTTTTGGATCAGAATGTCTGACACCACAACCATGTTTACACCAATGGCAGTAAATGCATTCAAGACACATAAGACAAAATTAATGTATCCTGTTTAAAAATCAAGATACTATTCAACAGCAAGCTACACACATACAAATACTAATTTTCCTTTTATAACTCTATGAGGTGAATAAATTATTATCTCCAAGTTACATATGGGAAAACTCAGAGTGGCAAAGTGAATTGCTCACTGCTACAGCAAAGTTATTTTCAGGTGCGAGTTTGAAACTTACGGGGTTTTGGCTATTAGACGTTGTGCCTCTCTTCCAATTAACTAGAGGTGGGGTCTTTTCACTTAGCAAAAGAGAAGAAAAAAAATTCCTCTGTTCTTTCACTTTCCCATCATTTCCAAATGTCTCCCTCTACACATAATTCTTTAGTTGTATTTCTGTGGTAGATTTGTCTTTCTCAGCTCTATGTCTTTTCCTTCTTCTACTGTACATAAAAGATGATTTCTTATGATCTTTTTGCAAAAATAAAGGAGATTATTTCCTTCTTATTTACAGATATGCAACGACAAATATAAGAAGACTTTATATCTGTGAGAACAAAAATAAGATTATTAGGATTATATTTTAAAATATGTAAGTGTTCTTTAGATAGCGTCTTTTATTGCACATATTTCTTTTTAAAAATTTATTTTATTATTAAAGGCTTTATATACTGTAGCAGGAGCATGGGCACCTCAGAATGAATTTTGTTTGTTCTAAGATATATGCAGACATCTTCCTAAGTACTCAACTCTTTTCAGACCTCCAGACTCCCTTGTCACACTTCACATCCACTCTAGCCTATTTATCTTTTGATGTAGCTCCTTTGCTTACAAATTTCTATGTCCACATTGCATTATATTTTAACATTGAGGATGGCCAGGGAAATCCTTTATAATATGTGACACAAGCGGATAATATAAGACATAAACATTCTGTCAACTGCATTCTCCCACGTAGTGTTAGATATATAGTTTTAGAATTAGTCAAAGATTGCCATCATGCTCAGCCATGTCTTGAGAATAATTAGAAGCCAGACTTTTATAAAATATTTTCTGAATAGTGGAGCATATAAGTACCCTGAAATCAGTCCCAATAGACAAGTCAAAACTCAGAACAGCTGATGAAATAACAGTGGACAACAGGAGGAAAATATAACTTCTGAAAATACTTTTAATACTTGTAAAAATACTCTAAGAATATGACAGTATTTTTGAGAGCAACATGACTCTTACTAAAGGTTGCCAGAGCTGATAATTGTCTATAAAGAATTTTAAAAAATAATAATACATCGAGCAGTTAAGCTAGTGTGGCTGGTGCCCAGGAACCCATTGTGAGATCCTTTGACTTCATGCACATCCTGGTGTTCAACCAAGAAAAGATTCACACAGGGCAGCCAAGAACTCTATTACCCAGCAAATTTGGAGATTACACAGAAACCTTAGGTGGTCAGCTAAACAGAAAATGCTGTGCAGGGCAGCTCTGCCAGCAGCCAGCAGGGAAAACTGCTCAGGGGAGCTCTATTAATAACACCTTTCCTTTTATCACAATTCAACAATGAGGACGAGACAAACAATCTGTATTTGTGTGAGTATCTGTGCACTGAGTATGCAAAGCCATCACTTAGCCAAGAAAAACCTCTTTGGGTGGGATTCAGTTTAAGACCAAGACACCTAATTCTGGGTGTCTTTCTTAAGGTCTCTCTATCAGTAGAACAATCAATGGAGATCTTGTCAGTACACTAGGTGGAGATGAATGATTCTGCTAAGTTTAGGTTAAATTTGTAGGTGTTGTTTAAAAACAGGTGTCTGGAGGCACTTGAGGAACACTGGAACACCTAGCATACACCCAGGTAGGTGACAATCAAAGGTCTCATGTCACAGCTACCAGCACCTAAAAATGTATTGGACAAGTAGTGCACTGTTACTGTCTGACAGCAGAGACATTTACAAGCTGACAGATCTAACACAGGACCCATGGGAGATGTGCATTTCTGCAGCAGTGAATGGAAGCCAGGTAGGAGCAAATATATGGCTTCTTTAATGGCTTTGGATGCTTGTCTGCAGGAAAGTACCCTGGACCCTTTCAGTTGGTTCTTGTTGCATTTTCCCATTTTGCAGCTGTCACCATGCACAGTTCCCACTAACAGTGGAAGGAGTGCAGGCTGGCAGGGGCAATGCAATGAGGAACAGTGCTGTGATTTTGTCTTTTCTTTTTCCACCACAGTGCCTTCCCTGGTTACACATTTCCTTCTAGAGGTATGTCGTTCTCCCCAGTCCATTAAAAATATGTCAGAAAATCATTTTCTCTAGGTCTACCTTCCAGCCCCTCTGCTGGAACACATAGCTGACTCATTAATAAATCTTTCACAGTTTTTTTAAACCAGTAATTCATCTATATGACTAGGAATAATTAGATAACTTACAATTACATTGAGCTTTACAACTATCAGATAACCAATCTTCCTGACACCCCTGTGGAGATATAATTAAAAAGTCTACAACCTAGGTACAAGGGTATTTCTTATTCTAAATATAAGCAATACCTTCTAGTTACTGCAAGTAAATATTTTATTTTTTGGCTATTTTTATATTTTATCTCATTATTCCCATTTTTAAAGGTGAAATACAACAAAGGATATAAAACTGGTTTCTATGTTAGTGGGCAGCTCAGCATGCTGAAAAATAACTTAGATTTCATGAGAAGCATTGAAAAATTGAAGAAGCAGAATTTGAAGACTGTTGTTAATCTGTTTCTTTTAGTCTTTTTTCCCCATAGTACAAATCCATCAAATTGAAAATATATTAAAAAAAAAAAAGAGCCTAGCTCCAGTCAAAAAGCAGATGGTCATATGGTAAAAAAATGAATAAAGCTTGTTCCTTTAGGATCATATAAGATAACTCAAGTTTTAATATTGGATTTTTTCTCACTTCTTCTTTTACTCAAATATGAGAAAAAGGTAATTAAGGTGAAAATTAGTCAATAAATACTTAGCGAATTATGAAATAATACAGCAAAACTAGCTATTTAGACTCAAGTGGAGCACAGTTTTACCTTTGCAGCAAAGGAGAGGAAAAACACATAAGTGAAAGAAAAGCATATTAAGAATGAAAACAATTTTTCTGCCTAAAATTAGCAGCTGGAGAGTTAGAACTTGGCTTGCTATTAGCAAATTGTTTATTGGTCTTAACACTAGTGATAGTCCCAAAGCAACAACTGTAATCAGAGATCTGTTTGCAAAACTAATTCATTCAATTTATTCATTTCTTCCCCTTCTCATAAAATATAAAAGCTTTCTCTATCACTGCTCCTAAGTGTTAACTCATAAAAATGTGATTGTGGGAAAAAAAACCCAAACAAACAAGAAAGAACAGACTTTTAGACTAGTTAAATTTCATTAAAAAATCCACAGCTGACAAATATTTGCAAGTCTGAAGGGATTTAAGAATATTATTCCATTATAAGTTCACCAGAGAATTATTTGGGAAAAAAATCATATAAAAGCAATTTCATAACACAAAAACAATCACGTAGCATTGTGAGAGTAAGTATTTCCATGTTCTGTACCCATTCTCTGTCCTTATCACTGTTTTTACTGCTTGCATGATCAGAGATTGCTAAGCTCAACCTTTAAAATGAACTGCGAGAGCTAGTATGTTACGTTATCAGAAGACATTATCTGAAAATATCTGTCCAACAGTCAGGAAGGGAAAAGAAAGTTAGCAGCAGGGAACTGGATTAAGGCCAATGGTACAAATAATGAACAAAGGGTATCCCATACACAGGCGTCAAGCAGCTTTTAACTTGTCAAGTGAGTTGTGAAGGCATCCTCACAAATGTGGGTGACACATTTATCATCTAAGGTCCAAAGTGCATAGCTGTATGATGACTTGCAGTGAAATAAGAAACCATAGCTCTTTTCCCCACAGACTTACCCACATTTGACTGCTTCCAGGCTGGAAAGCAGAAATTGTACATCTCCAGCTTCCCTAATCCCCAGCCCGTAGTAAACAAAGCCAAGGGCAGAATGATGGCATGTGGGCTGATGAGGGAGGCATGACTGGGAAGATATGGACCAGTACCTACACACTGTCTGCTGACTGATTCCCTTTAAATATTGGCTTCAAATCTCCTGACTTGGTTGGCAGCAGAGGCCAAGTTTTGTCTGCACTGAGAGTACCAGTGTGCTTTCAGATCACGGGCTTGATAAATCTTTTTCTCTGTGTATTTGCACAAACAAGACCTTCAAGCAAACCTATAGCATGATTGAGTTCACCAAAATCTATTCTAGCCCAGGAGTTAAGGTGAGGCAGATGGAGGGGCAGTTCAGTGTGATACCTGACCGAACTTTCATAATATAACTATATATACTATACACATATACATATACACAAAATGCGTATGTGTATATGTAATTTTCAAAGGTAAGGGTGCAGGTGTCTGCTATTTTTCAGATCAATTCCTGCATTCTATGGCCAAGACAAGTCTGTTAGATGAAAGGAGGAATAATTCACAGCCTTTTAGCTGGTCTTACAGGGGATTTCTTTCTTCCACTTGAATGTCTAGTGATTGGTGAACAAGCCTCTGCAGCTCAGCAGTGAATCCTCGAGTGGCTTCTGGTGTTATTTTGATGGTATTAAGACAATGGTGCATAGCATATGTTGGGCTTTTTCTCTGAACTCTTTCTTTCCTTCTGAAGGAATGCTCATGCTTTCTAAATTGGAATAAGTCTTTTAACTTAGAATAGAATGTGTCAAAAAGAATCTCTTTCATTTTTTCAGCTTTGAAACTAAGTGCATTAAATGGAATTGTAGTATTTTTCAGTGATTGAAGATTTAGGATTATGTATTTTTCTTTCAGAAAGCAAAATGCTTTTCATCAAAGACATTTTCACTAGTATATTAAACACAAAATTGGACTATTTGTTTGGAGAAATTAATATATTTGCAGTTTTGACTACATAATAATGTTCAATAACAAAACCAGAGATGGTCAGCAATATATTCTTGTAAATAGATATGTAAGACAGCATGCTATTTATCAAAGAAAAAAGTATTATATGACTTGAAAAAAAAGAGGTAAATGTGTTTAATTAATTAAAAGAAAGGGTTTAGAATTCAAACTAGAGGATCACCTTAATCAACATTCCTAATAATATAGTGATATAAGTGTCAGGGAAAGATATACTTTTTCCTTACAGCTGTGGGCAACATTTTAACAAGTTAAGACTTGCAAAAGGCTATAAAGTGGGAATGGTGTTTCTGGGTTCAAGTATATGATCCTGAAAATACACATTCAACTGATACCTGATTGTCAGAGTGCCAAAGCATATAGACTTGTTAGCACTTGAAATTAACATTCCTCGGGTGCCTCTGCATTCCCAGTATAGGTTCTATTTTTATGTGCCAGAGCAGCATTACATCTCTTAATCAAAATCTAAAAAGTAATTTTTACTCCAATTGAGTCCACTGTACAACTATATTAGGAAACCTGCACTACAGAGAATGCAAAAGTGGCTGCCATTTTCTTTTAAAACACAACCAGAGCAGGAGAAAACCAAGGAGGTAACCCTTTTATAATAACTTATCTGCACTGCAGCCAAGGTATATATCTGGACATGACTGTGAAAGCATTCAAGACACCACTCTAGTGGGATAAGAATGGAAAGTGAGGACGTAAAATTTAACATTTATTTAAGGAATCATTATTTTCTTACATTACGGCTCATTTTTTAAAATATATAAATGTTCTTTAGAAGTGGATTGGAGTCCAGGTGTCCCTAACCTGCAGGAAGTGCCACAAGGTTTAGAGAGAGCTCAAGCTGCTCCTGCCTAGCTTGTTATTTGGTACTTAAATTCCCCTCCTGGTTGCAGGACGTGTAGCTCTGGCAGCCCTTACAGTGCTGAAGCTGTAGTATCTGCATCTATATCCTTCAGTGTAAGCATCTGAATTATCAGAATTAACTGCAGTAAGATTCTTCATCTGGCTGTAGATTTTAATTAAAATTCTAGACTGAGTGTATTGTCTTGCTAGGATCATATTTTACATATTGGGAATTCCAGATGAGTAGTTGCTTCCCAGCCCATCTGTGAATCATGAAGGGGTTTAGGTGGGAACCAGGTGCTACTTTCAAACATATGTTAGAGCTTAGATTTAAGCATATTACGAACTTTATCTTTGAAACCAAAGGTGCCCAGATTTTCATGCCATCATCTCAGGTGAAAAAGATCAGTCTGAGACATAAATTATTTAAATTCTATCTGAGTATCAGGTTAGAGAGAATTTGGCAGTCTGAGTGTCAACCTGCATGATAAAGGACATTTTTTAAAGCTTTAAATTTCATCATGCAAGAGAAATACTTTTCCTTTTGAATCACTTACAGGCATTTATTTTCAAAATGTTGTATCTGTCAACAGCAAAAATAATAAATAAATCAATGTTTTTTTACTGATGCATTCCGAAATCAATTGCATATTCTCTAATCAGCTGCACGTTTAATGAAAGAGGTGAGAACGGTAATGAGAGTTTAGATGGTAGCAAAAAATCTGCAATCCTTCTCACCTGTGAACCTAAAAACTAGAACAAATTGTGTACTACTCTTTCCCCCCATGTGAGTAAAAAAAGGAAAATGTAGTGAAGAAGAATCTGTGTTAATTTGTGAATGACCACATAGGTCCCACTTGTGAGTAGGTGTTGATTAAGACTAGAAAGAGCACCAAATCAGCCCTGATCCAGCCCCATGCTTGTGAGACTATTTTCATGTATATTACTTTGCTTATTGTCTTTAACACAGACTTCATGGAAGTCTTAGTATGTTCCTTCTTCTGAAAAAGATTAACCTTCTTCATTAGAGATGACACAATTCATAATTATTGGCAATACCTTAACCATAGTATTTTGATATTTATGTGACAGCATTTCACACAAAGGAGGCATAATACGATCTATATAAATGCCCAAAGAATGTTTCTTTCCTATAGTAAACTGCAGTTCACTCTCATGACAGAGCAAATGAATATACAAATGAAGGGTTTGCCTCTGTTTCCCGGTGACTATACAATAAACACTTCCCTGGGAATGTTAAGTGTCAATAGACATGCGTTTTCTATAAAATTATTGTTTCATTTTTATGGAAGACAAATCCTCCTCTAAGTTGTTCTAAAATTGTCACAGTGTGTCTACTTGCTTGCTTTTTTTATGCTATTTTGTCTTGCATGCAAGTACATTTGTGAAAGAGGCAAGTGATATTAATAAAAGATTATGAGACTTCACTGTAACTGTGTAAGCTTACAGCATGTTCTTTCTCTCTCTCTTCCTCTCTATACACATGCCACACACATACATGCATATACAAAGATAAAGACACTATAAAAAACAGATAAAAGCCAGATAAAAGCCTATATAAACAGGGTACTACTGACAATTCCAAGAAGCACTGGTTGTATCTATATAGATATGCCATAAAGCTGTGAGCCTGCTTTCAGGTTTCAAGTGCATTAAATTTATGTCCACACTATGTATCTTACTGTCAAAAGGCTAGATGTTTTTCTATTGATCACAACAACTTTGTGCCAGATTGAATGCACCATGATACACCTGCCCTATTAAGTCAACTTTGTTTCCACCAAGAAGTGGCAAAAAAAAATATTTCCAAGTATATTAAATTGCATTGCCCTCTGCAAGACCTTCAAAAAGAAGGCAAACCAATTTTTTAACTAAGGTAACATAAGGTGCAATATTTCTTCATTTTTGTTGTTATGCTAATTATTTTTTATTATGTTCGGGGATATGATTGGTAATATTCAATAAGGGAGAGTATGCTGTCTTTCTAGGAGACACTTGGAAAGTTTCTGAGTACAGGAAGCTCAGCCTGGATGTCCTCAGCAGGTGTGCTTGCCAGTGAAACAAGGATGAGTAAGGAGTTGCTCTTGCATGTCAGAAGTTTCTATCCAAAGACAGGTTTTAGGAAGGGATAGTTTTTGCATTGTTAAAACTGAGCAAAGATGATGGAAATAAATGGCAAAACAATTTGTTTATTAAAATTTGGCTTCTAAAAATTATGGGCAAATAATTAACTGGGAGATGTTTCTGGTCTGGCCTGACTCTTGGCACCTTTATAACTACATATGGTATGATTAGCGAAAAAGTACTGTCTGCCAGTATTCCTGGAGAGTTTGAAGTGAGTTTGAGGCTTTTGTGTTTGGACACAGATAATATATAGGTCTTCAGGATGGGTTGTCTCCAAACAAACTGCTGAAATGGATAGAAACAATCAGGAACTCATTACGAATACACTAATAATATTAATAGGAAATATCTTGCAAACCAGATTCCCTTCCTCTCTGCCCATTCCCTCTAATCTTCATTAGAATCACAGAATCGTAGAATAGTTTGGGCAGGAAGGGACCTGAAAGCTCATCTAGTTCCAATCGCCCTGCCACAGGCAGGGACACATTCCACTACACCAGATTGCTCAAAGCCACATTCAACCTGGCCTTGAACACTTCCAAGCATGGGACATCCACAACTTCTCTGGTCTACCGGTTCCAGTGCCTCACCACCCTCATAGTAAAGAAATTCTTCCTAAAATCTAATCTAAAACTACCTTCTTCCTTTTTAAATCCATTCCCTCCATGCCTCTTCTGACTTTCTTTTAGGCCCCTTTTAGGTACTGAAAGGCTGCTTTAAGATCTCCCTGGAATCTTTTCTCCTGGTTGAACAATTTCAACTCTTTTAGCCTGTCTTCATAGAAGAGTTGCTCCAGGCCTCCTATCATCTTTCAGAATTCACTCATTCACTCATTCACTCATTCATTCATTCATTTTCCATTCTCGAAATCTGCCAGGAAGATGATGTTCAACCTGCCCTCACTTTTTTTAATTTGGATTTTATTATCCTGGACCTCATCTTAAAAAGTCAATTATGTTAAGCAAAACCCGAACAACAAAAATGTATTCTCCAATGGACAATGAAAGCTTTGATGTCATATTTGAAAGGTTGTGGAGAACAGGAGAGGTGCCTAGGACTGGAGAAAAATCCATGTCACTCGAGTCTTCAAAAAGGACAAGAAGTAGGAGACAAGAAACTACTGGCCAGTCAGCATCACCTCCATCCCTGGAAAGGTGATGGAACAGATCATTCTGGAGGCCATCACCACAGATGTAAAAGGAAAGAAGGTCATCAGGAGTAGTCATCATTGGTTTAAGCAAGGGGAAATCATGCTTGACCAGTTTGATAGCCTTCTATGATGAAATGACTGGCTGGGTAGATGAGAGACAAGTTTTCTATCTTGAATTCTGCAAGGCTTTTGACACTGTCTCCCATAACGTCCTCACAGGTAAGGTCAGGAAGCGTGTGTTAGATGAGGAAACAGTGAGGTGGGTTGTGATTGGTGGTGCACAGTCTAGTTGGTGGCTTTTAGCTGCTAGTGTCTGCCATGGGTCAGTACTGGGTCAAGTCCTGTTCAACTGATTCATCAATGACCTGGGTGACCAGACAGAATGTGCACTCAGCAAGTTTAATGATGATAAAAAATTAGGAGGATTGGCTGATACAGCTGAGGGCTGGGATGCCATTCATTGAAACCTGAACAGCCTGGAGAGCTGAACAGAGAGAAACATAAAGTTCATCAAAGGTAAATTCAGGGTCCTGCACCAGGCGGGGGAATAATCCCAAGTACCAATACAGACTGGGAGCTGACCTGCTGGAGAGGATCTCTGCAGAGAAAGACCTGGGGGTGCTGGTGGACAACAAGCTGTCCGTGAGCCAGCACTGTGTCCTTGTGTGCAAGGAGGCCAATGGTGTCCTAGGGTGCATTAGGAAGAGCATTGCCAGAAGGTCAAGGGAAGTGATCCTGCCCTTCTACTCAGCCCTGATGAGGCCACATCTGGAGTGCTGTGTCCAGTTCTGGGCTCCCAGGTACAGGAGAGACATGGAGTTACTGGAGCGAGTCCAGCAAAGAGCTACAAAGATGGTTAAGGAACAGGAGCAACTCTCTTACGAGGAAAGGCTGAGGGAGCTGGGCCTGTTCAGCCTCGAGAAGAAGTGATTGAGTGGGCACCTAATGACTGTCTACAAGCACTTGAAGGGAGGGTACCAAGAGGATGGCGCCAGGCTCTTCCTGTTAATGTCAAGTAAAAAGATGGGAGGCAGCAAGCAGAAGCTGGCACACAGCAATTTCCAGCTAAATATGAGGAAGAACTTCTTTACTATAAAGGTAATTGAGCACTGGAACAGGCTGCCAGAGATATTGTGGAGTTCTCCTTTTCAGGAAATATTCAAAATGCGCCTGTACACAATCCTGTGCAACCTGCTCTAGGTGAACCTGCTTGAGTCTGGACATAGGTGATAGTCCGAGCATTATGTGATTTTGTGATTTAATCTTGACTGAAAAGTACGTACTTGTGTGATAGAAGTGACTACTTGTTCAGGGTGGTTAACAGAGGAGAATTAAGTATAATGTATGGTTTAACTAAATCTTCAGATTAGTGGATTTACATCTACCTCCAAATTTTTGTTTTGTTTAAGGTGTTTTTCACCATTTCTAATGAGATTAAAAACATAGAAAATATATCCATGACTTTGGAACATTAACATCCACTTCAAAACCTACTGACTTCAGTAAGTTTTAGACCAGAGATGTCAATGAAATAATGGGAGAAGACCAGTGAATAAAGCTCATTCAGAATTGGGTGAGGAAACTGTTCTAACAATGAAAGATGTTTTTCATGCCAAGATCTCTCACTTTTTTCCACATATATATTTGCAACCAGAAGCAAATAAAAGACATTGATACACAATACCAAGTATTGTCCATCTATCAAACACCATTGAAATGAAGGAATTCTAACAATGCTCTTACAGATAAAAGACTAGCAATGGTGTGCTACAACACAGAAATGTTAATCTGAAGTTGTTTTCAATGTACCAACCTACGGGTCTGATATAGAATCAGGCCCACAGGGGAAATAAAGAAGACTTGAAAAATAGATTACAAGTATTACTACTATTCTACAGGAAAAGATAAACAAAGTAATATTTTATAACTGTCTTCCTGCTCTGTCTTTGAACAACCACAGTACACATATCCCCAGCATGTGGTTGTTACATCATTTTGTAATGCTTTACTTGTAGGAATAGCAAGCTGGGATGTCACAAACTAAAATTTTCAATGCAGTCATATCAGCAGCAGAGTTACTCTTTCTCATTAGCAGTATGTGTACAGAGGAGTAGGTAATTTAACAAATCAAAGACCTTTGCAGGAAATGTTTGCACATATAGCACTATTTGAGCCACAAAAAATTGAATTTTGTGATGATTTTCTTAGATGTAGACCTAGTAAATCCTAATTTGATGAACAGTTTGGAGGAAAAGGAAGTTTTTAAAGGCCTACCTCATAGTTGCTTAAAAATAAAATATCTTTTAAAAAAGAGGTACAGTAAACTAATATCATAACTTCTTTTCTGTGGGAGCAGTCCTTGTGTGGTTTGTAATTTTTATTATCTAAATAACAATGTATAAACAATTTTTTTTTTTAAAGTTGTGAACTTTTAACATATGTGTATATTTGGGTTGCTGTCAACACATCGTATTTCTTCCTAATTTGATGTGTCAGTGGCTGATGTAGTGTACTGGGTTTCCATGGCCAGGCTTTGGTACCAAGGGGCAGCTGCCGAGGGGGCTTCTGTAAGAAGCTGCCAGAAGCTTTGCCCTGTCCAGCAGAGCCAATGCCAGCGGGATGCAGGATGGACCCCCTGCTGNGAGCCAATGCGGATGCAGGATGGACCCCCTGCTGGGCAAGGCTAGGCCCATCAGAAATGGTGATAATACTTCCGTGATAACATATTTAAGAAGGGCAAAAAAAAATATTGTGCAGATCAGATCTAACTGCAGCCAGAGAAGAGAGTAGTGACAACATGTGAGAGGACCAACGCTGCAGACACCAATGTCAGTGGGGCAGGAAGGGGAGGAGGTGCTCCAGGCACTGGAGCTGAGATTCCCCTGCAGGGTGTGTTAAAGACTATGGTGAAGCAGCTGTGTCCCTGCAGCGCATGGAGGTCAACAGGGATGCAGAGATCCACCTGCAGCGTGTGGAGGACACCCATGCTGGAGCAGATGGATGTCTGAGAGGAGGCTATGAACCCATGGTGGCGAGTATGGGTTATAAAACTAAACAGGTTATCACAAATATTTATCATCTTGGAAAACATAACATTGTTAAGTCTTTGTTGCCTTCCTCACCTAAACGTATGGGTTATTCTTTTCACTGGTAAATTATTGTATTTTTATATACAATTACTATGAAGCCAATGTGTTACTAGTTATAAATCTGAAGATTAAATGCTCCTAGCCAAGAAGCTGAAAGAGTAATATTAAATTATTTCAATGTTCCATGATGGAATACCATTTCAATCTTATTTCTATAAGTCTAACACAATAAAAAAGCAGAACTGTCTTCATATATGTTTGGTAAAACCTGAATTTGTCAAAGATACCACTAATTTTAATGAGATCTCTGAGGGAGGGATTAGTAGAAATAGTGCTTTTGTTCCCGCACATACCTTTAAATAAACAGACAATAGAGAATGCTGTTTAGCTAATCAGATTCCTTTATCGTTCATTTGGTATTTTACTGTTCCACAGATTTTATGTATGAGGCTAATTTGTTATGAACTCTGGAGAGCCTTGTGCAGATTCTGTTGTGATTCAGAAGTGCTTATGTTTGCATAAGGGCTGGACCGCTAACATTTTGAATCACGATATGTGAGAACATTGCTTTTTCATTTTCAACAAAGATATTAAGACAAAGTTTCCTTATTCAGCAACATTCAAATTGAATGTCATATTATACTCATGGTATTATTGGAAATCAAGTATTCTGGTAAACAGCTGGCATAATCCTGGATTGCACATCTGGTAGGTGTGGATGGAACTCATTAGAATAAGTCTTCCATAAATAATGTGCCAAAGCTTTGATATAACAAGTGCTTATGCCTGATGGCAGCCATTTACTGTTTGCCAGTTCAAATGTGCTTCCAGTGCTGGAATTCATCCACAGTGGTACTTGAAATATTGAGAATGAGCTCACTACATTTTGGAGGTGAAAGTTGAAGTAAGGGTGCCATATACTCAGCTGCTGTGAGCGGTAGCAGCTCTGGGATTGTGAGCAGAAGCACATTGCACCTGAAATTTTTTCCTGTATACTTTCACTTTTAGCTCCCTTAGCACTATTTTAGGGCAATTAATCATGGGGCATATCATTCTAGAGAAGTGACCTTGAATAGACACATCCCCTTAGAGAAAAGCCTAAAACAACAAGAGAGGACGGACTTATACATTATCATAGAACAATAGAAGATAGATCTGGAAAGAACCTTGAGGAGTCACCTACACTATCTTTCTGCTCCAAATGTATTTACCCCTTTCCCGATGGATGCTCAGCTAATCTGTTCATTAATCATTTATCATTAATCCCAGCCCAACATCATCAACAGAAAGTAGTAGCTTGTACATAGCTCCCTTGTGTCCCTTACCCCAGATGTAGGGGAATGTTTGATATTTTTTCTCTTGATAGGGCATGTAAGCAAATTATTATTATCCTTTCTGTTTGCAGATGCAAGAGAAGTGTTGAGTTGAAGTGCTGACAAGAGGTTGAAATATTTAAATCTTCCCGTGATTCTTCTGAAAAAGGATGACAGAATAAAAATTCAGACATTTTTATTGGTGATTCAGAGCTTAGCCTCACCTAAACACAGCTCAAAAAGAAGCTTCCATCCTTCCAGATATGTCAGTATAATGTATTTTTATTATTTGCATTTTATTTTAAACATGTTTCCTTCTCTGTAAAAAAAAAAAAAGTTCTTTTATACTGTCACATATATATAAAAATTGATTTCCAAGCACTATTAAATGTTTCATATTTGCCCTGACAATCACAAAAGGCTTATAGAATTCAGTACTTGGCTGTCAGTACAGACATAGTAAAGGAAAAAAAAAGCTCAACTGAAATGCATAACAAATACAGAAAAGGCACTTATTAACCCTGGATAATATTTTCAGAAGCATGTAGGTTTTTAGTAACATAAACAAAAAGATTTAGGCTCTTTTGGGCACTTCCAAAAAGTCTATTTTACAGAAAAATCTTGAGGGAATAATTTTGGCCTTCAAATGAAATATTTAAATTAGATTTTAGCTGAATCATAATCAAAGATCAAAACCTTTACAACTATTTTCTCTTCCTAAATAGATTGCATATTACTTATTTCTCTGGAGAGTGATTTCTTTTTATTGCCTTTATGTCCTATTGAACCACAGTTGATCAGAATATCTTCACCTGTGTAAGTGAACTGTAAAACGTTAAAATGTCACCATTCATTATACTTTAAAAATAGATATGAGTAGTTCAGGGGTTTTTTTTTGCTTCTTGTTGTTGCATTTTTGTTGTTGTTGATACAGATTTTGTATATATTTTCTTCTAACATTTCTCACTTTCATATCACTGTCTTTATCAGAATTACCTGGGATCAGAACTGACATAAAAGGGAAACACCTATTTAGCAAGATGAGGGCAGCAAAAAGCTTGTTCACCAACAAAGAACAAATTTTACTCATTGCCAATAATGTCTTCTTATTAGATTTGGCAAGACTGATGAATCAAGTGAATTTTACTGAGACATAATAAAATTAATAGAGGAGCACAGGAAAAATGTCTGACCTAGAAAACATGTGAAAGCCAGAGCTGTGTGATACAGTAAGTTTCTGATAAGAGTTATTTATAACCCAGTTGAGAGGCATAGGACAATGTTCATCTCTTGACTTGTATCAGTTATTAACTATCTTTAAAAGTATTTGGATTTCTTGTCATGGTGACAAGTTTCAATGTTATTATTTCTCCTGCTCAGTGTAGAGTGGAACAACAGAGAGGAGAGAAAAAAGTGAGGTGTTATTGAATTCATGATGTTAATTTCTCAGTCTCCCTCCACTTAAAACTCAGCTGAAAAGGAAACACTCTTCTACAATAATAGTGGTTTCAGGCTCAGAGAGGCAGTGTGGAATTATAGGTTTACATATGTGCTTGCCAACGTATCAGTAGTCTCTAGTTCCTTCCAATGAATGTTCTCATTTACAGTTAGTCATAATTTCCCTCTAATACATTGTTGTGATTTGATGCTATACAGTTCAAAAATAAGAACGATACTGCAGAGCTACTGCTTAATATTATTACACGCATTCAACATCAGCCTGAAGATATTGCCTGTGATATGAATAACACAACTTCAACTGATTTCAAATGAACCACAGTTAGGCCAATGACAAAATGTAATTTAGAAAATCCCTGCCATCACAGTTTGTCTTCATCTTTTTGAATCTTCTGTATGATTTTGCAAACCTAATGATGTGGCAAGTCAGCTGTAGCTCAAACTGTGATCTGATGTTGAATGTACATCTGCAGTGGAAGACTAGTGCAATAATAAGAAGAGCAAGTACCTAGCATTTCCAAAATATAAAAATCCCACTCAACCTTGTTTGCATTATGATTGCCTTTATTGTTACAGACAAAAATTGCCTGTAAATTTCAGATAAAGGCACTATGTGTCAGCAAAGAATTGCATGATTTTCTGATTTTGGTTTTGGTTTGAGGAAATCAAAATCCAGTTTTGTTCTATTGCATGTACTGAAATATAGTGCACATACATATTAAAAAAAAACCAAGAAAAATACTCTCATCTGGTTCAAGATGATACTTGTCATAAAAGAAAAAATTGAACAATTTCTTATGCAAATCTTAGTCTTTTTATTTTTCTTTTTCTTAAACACGTATTTAAGAGAATGAGAGTTTAGTAAAAACTTGGCCAGGGGAACACTGGATCATATAGCATTACTCATTTCTTACAGGACATAAAATTTCACCAGGTGCTGAAGCCAACAGTCCTTCTTTGACCAAAACATGCCTTGCATTTAGGAAAAGCAGAGCTTTCAGAAAAGCATCCTGTCTTGATTTGAAGATGTTGAGAGACAGAGAATTCATTTCCTTGCTGGGTTGTTCCATTCATTAATCAGGGCCATTTGTTTTTAAAAAATGCACTATTCCTAGTCTGAAATGTTATGGCTTCTTCTTACAGCCATAAATCTTTTTATGGCTTTCTTTACTCGATTTTAAAATCCTCAGTATCCTTTATCTTCCGTCTATGATGACACTGGTAAGTTTAAAAGCCTTTAAAAAAAAAAAAGCATGAAAACCCTTACATCTCTCACTGTAAGACATTTTCTCTAGCCTGCAAATAATTTTTATAGATTTAGCTACCTCATCTCCAACTCTTAACCACCTTTAAAAATTGTGAATACTTAAATTTCACACAGTTTTCTAATATCAGCCTGTCGTGGGTTGACCCTGGCC